>VDFB02332462.1:52058-177958 GCA_007258455.2 Sequoia sempervirens
AAGAGTGTCTTATCCGAAGGATAATGTGGAAGCATAGCTGGATTTCCTGTAAACCCGTATACTCGGATGTAGGTGTATGTTGGGAACTGAATAAACCAATTCGCCCATCCATCCATCGCTGCCCTAGCAACTGCTCAGATACGAACGTGCAACTCCCGGTCCAAATTTCTCACTGTATAAGTCAGAAAAGCCTCGTAAACACGCTTGAAATGACGTTCAGCTCTGGTGAACTCAAGCTGATCGAAATGACGTTCAGCTCTGGTGAACTCAAGCTGATCATAATACTAGTAGACTTTCTGAACACTAAGAATGCCCATGGTGTTTAGTCATCGGAACTGACCCTGATAAGCGATCAAGTACACGAGATATGAACACATTTGAAACTCATGGGCAACTAGGAAACTGGTGATCTGCCTGTGGAGAATATCGCTGATGAAGGATGCCCAGTCATAATGCTCCTGCCCAGAAATGATGCGACCAATAATGTAATACATCCAAGGCTGGAAAACATTTGCATGTTCTTGACCTCAGACACGATTCAAGAGTGTGATTAGAATCGTGTACTCATCCTTGTATTCACCACGACCCACATTGTTTGGCAATCTCTTCTTTGCTTGTTTTAACCATCTTTCTGCCATCTTCTTCTGACATTTGTCCACATCAGCATCAAATGCCTGCTCACACTGCTCCATAGAAATAACTAGGCTGTTAGGGTGTTGAGGAATACCAAAACTCCTTTCGATGTCTAGAGGCTTGAGACTGCAAATGACTCGTCCGTCAACTGACACTATCTCACGAGTAGTAGAATTGTAATGCTTAATACAAGCCATCACGAATTCCACACAATGAACGGAGATAGGTATGGAAGCGGCCTCTAGTAAACCAGACTGCTCAATATTTTGAATGATTGAAGCTCTGATCTTAACAGGATCAAGAACTGCTTCTGGCAACACCTTGTGAAGATCTGTCTCAACCAACCTGCGAAAATCATAAGGATTGTTTTGGTCCTGTATTCGAGCTTAGTGAACTGCATTCTGAAAAACTTGCCTGTTGACTGTGAACTTGACTATATTCTGACAAGATTTCTGGAAGCTAAAAAATAGCCTGCGAGAGTTAAAAATAGCCTTTCGAAGAATTATTTTCAGCGAAAAATCTGAAATATGGGTTTTGTCTAGAAAAGGATTCTAAGACAACCCAGAACGTCAGTTTTGTGAAAATTCAACTTCTACTTGATTGTACAAAGACTTTTCACTTGAGAAAATTAGTAACTCAAGAACGAATGTTCTGAAGTCAAAAATTCGTGAAAAATCAAACACACATTTCTAACTCGAGGAAATTATATGAGAATGATCCAGATACTGAGACTTGTAGAATTCGCCAATTTCAGGAACATGCAAAATGGAATTTGAGAGAAATCTGAGTTTGAAGGATGAAAAAGACGTTTTTATGTTGCTCTTTTTTCTGTGAAAATCGCCCTAGATTTCTTCAAATTGCTGATAATTGTGAACTTTGATCTGCAAAAAGATATGTTAGGTAAAATCGCCTCTGGAAATTGATGAGAAATTCGCCTTTGAACTAGAAGAATTCGCCTTTGTTTGAAAACCACGAATTTTCCTCTTGAAATTTGCGCCTTTGTTCTGAAGAAATTCGAATTTCCTTTAAAATTATCTTCAGAAAATACGAATTTATCTTGAATTTGAGAGTTCGCCTTTTGATCTCTGAAGGATTGCAAATTGATATTGAATGAATACGCCTTGGATCTTGAAATACTCCTTTTGTTTGAAGAATTGAGAATTGCTTTTAAAGAATACGCCTTTGAGAATTAAGGAATTTGCGCATTGCTTTGAAGAAAACGCCTTTGAGAATTAAGGAATTTGCGAATTTCTTTTGAAGCTAACGCCTTTGTTTCTTGAATATGAATTCCCCTTGAAGATGTGCGCCCCTATTCCTTCTTGAAGAAATACAAATTACTTTGAATTTTTCTTTGAAAATTAATAAAATTCGATTTCCCTTTGAAGATATGAATTTGCTTTAAAAAACATGAATTTCTCTTAAGATTGAATTTTCTCTTGAGAAATACGAATTTCAATTGAAAGTTCTGTGAATAATAAATGATGGCGCCATACTTTAAACAAGAAGAAATTCGCATCAATTGATAACTGCAAGAATTCAAAACCCTGATAAAAATAGGTCTCTGATTTGATGCCTTTCAGTTGAACTGCCACTGACTGGAAGTTTGGATTTAAATAAATAATAAAATATTTATTATCATGCAATTAGCAAAGGCGCCAAAAATAGAAAATCGCCATTTTAAATGCTAAAATTGCAAAATAAATATTAAATATTTTAATCTTCAGTTGACAATGTGAATGAAGCTTTGAGATTCATTATTAGACTTCAACAATTCCAAAAAGTCATCTCTTGAGCTCATAGGCGTCCATTTGCTCAAGTTATTTCACTTTTTATTAACTTCCTATTTAATAGCTGATAGCAAAGTCACGACTAGCCAAGTTCGACACTGATTTCTAAATGACCAGGTGATGCTGAGACTGAACTGAGATATTCATCGGAAAGCCTGCTGAACAAGGAAGAAATGTCTGCTGGGAGACACTACTGCAAAATCCATCGTTTAACCCCCTGAAAAATTAGGCGCCCTTGATTAAATTCATTTACGGGTTCCAAACTAGACCATTTTCCTAAACTGCCATCTAATACTTCAAACGGCTGCTGACGGTGAACGGTGAACCCTGCCGACAGGAAACGAAGCTTACTGCATACCTGGAGACATTCTGCATCCAACGGATATATGCACGACACCTGAAAGCTGCGTTAAGGGCCTCAAAAGTAAAAGCACCCCTGGCTCTTAGTTGCACTGGTGTCATTTTGACGAAAATTGAACTTTCATCCAAGTACCCTACTTCGACCTCTGATATCTGGAGCTGGGATGACCCGATTCGAGCACTATCTGTTTTAACGGACAGCCAGAAGGGCCCACAAGAGAAGTCCCTAGAGGTGACGAAGCAAGAAAACTGCTTCTAAGACCTCAAAAACTCCAGTGTGTATTTTATTTAAAATAACCGCTCCAGACTTGGCCATTTTCCGGATATCCTCACTCTTCAACATTTCGCCAAAGACCTCGCACGTACGAGCGTTTGCCAAATCCCGAACACTGACGGCTAGGCTCGTTGAATAGATAAAATGATTACGCTCAAAAGCCGTGAAGACTTCGAACGCGAACAACCTCATCTGACAGGCTGTCATGTCCCCTTCTAGTTGACATCTCTCCGAGCACAGGATTAGCCTATTATTGGACCCTCGTAGGCTGATAGGTTGGATAGAGGGTCTTGATGGAGCTTGGCTCAGCTTTAGTTGGCAGTACTTGATCAGTTGGCTTTCGTTCGGGCTCGTTCGGACACTTCTAGCCTGAATTGCTATTTTTAGCAGTATCTGGCACTCAGAGAGGGACCCCTGCTATTTTTAGCAGTATGGATGGATTATGTTCAGAATCACTTCATTGTTCGTCAGCTTCAGACGGCTCGTGCATCGGGTGAATATTGAGAAAGATATTAATATTTAATTGAATTAATTAAATATTAATTAATTGGAGTTATAATATAAAGTTGTAATATTTTAATATTACGACTTAAGTGATTTTGATAAAGGGGTCGCCCATCATGGAAGGGGGCCATTTGGCAATTAAATTTATAATAAAAAAATTACGTTGAAGACTATTGAAAAGAATTAAAAAGAAGAAGTCGAATTTTTAATGATCCCTATTATTGTGGAATTCGCACTTCTCAAGAGTATAATGCATTTGCTTGGAAATTCGAGCCATTATGATTATTGATGATTGAAAATTGATCAAGTCTTGAGCAGAGCACAAGAACTTAGGGTTTCAGTCTCGAATGCATTGGGGAACGAGCCATCTCCAGTGAAAGCAGTTCAGAGGGTGTGAGATATCACCTGATTTATTACCAGATAAGAGATTTCTTCATCCAGAGGAAATTACAAAGCATCACAGATAAGGAATAATCAAGGGTTTTGATTAGCAATCTATCCAGCAGGGGTTTATACAGAGAGGCGCCCTTTTTCTTAAGATCTGGAGGGAGCCGTACTTTTATTTCATTGTTTGCTGCTGTAATCAGGCCGTACCACTCAAGAAAGGTCGTACCTTGTCCCAGAGCAAGAAACGCCTTCATCCTCAGCAGACTGACTTCATTTCCAGTGGCGCATATCTCATCAGCAGTGGATTCTTCTTTGTGGCGCAAGGAAAAAGTGACCAATCATTGCAGCCGTACCATTACCAGCAGTCATTTATTGCAGCAAGAAAACCAGGTTTTTTTATTAAATATCATTGCCTTTAATTTGCATGTAACTGGATCTCATTTGTATTAAGTCTAGAAAGTTAAATACATTGACTGGCATCAATATTGGCAATAGAATCCGTTATTTTCAGAGCTAAAAGATTTTATTTAGATTTTATATCATTTATTTGCAAAATCGCCATCTTTCATTATTCTTGCAAAAACACAAAAAAACTCAAAAACTTCAGAAAACAAACAAAAATAGTCAGATTCGGAAACAGAGGGAAACTAGGGTTTCTACACAGGCCTAAACGCTAGGCGCCTCTAGACTGTAGAAATACACTGCAAATTGTATGTTGGTCCGCCCATGAAATTACATGCTTGGTAGATCCTCTGCCACAATCACCTGAAACATCGGATCGACAAGCTGGATGATGCATCGCGGAGCTGGGCTAGAGTAGTACTAATGTTAGGAAGACTTCATCTGCAAATTTTCGCATCTGAAGGGTCTCTTAAACCAGCGCCCCTGAGCTGTACTTGCACCAGGAATTAAATGGAGAAGCTCAGAAACGTGAAAACTCCATTATAAGCTGATCTTCAGACGACAGCTGTCGGAGCTCTAGAACTCGGATGACTGAGTTTGATATCTCGTTGGACGAGCAGACTAGTCGAGAACAAATTGACTGTATCCGCTATCGAAAATGCCAAGATTTACCCCCTCTTTAAGATGGGCGCCCTCAGGCTAGAGGCGCGCTTTTCACTGAAAAGAACGATTTTCTCCTCTCTGGAACTTTGGGGATTTCAACTTCTATCGCTGTTTGCCGGAGCTGCAGACCTCAGAAAGCTTCGCTGGATAGCTCGTCGGATAGCCAGACCAATTTTGAAGAGATTGACTGTATTCTTGAACACTTTCAACAAGATCTTGACCTTCAACAAGCTGGGCGCCCCTGGGCTATAGTTGCGCTTTCTGGCTTTTCCTCTAAAAAATCTTCATAAATTAACCACTGAAAACTCTGTCTCGCTCACTTAAATCTTCATGTGCAACGTGAAATACCGTCGTGAGATGCTCCTCCATCGTGAAAAGCTCCATTCTAAGTCTCTGCTTCAGGTTCTGATCAACAAAACTGACTTTGACTAACAAAATATTGACAAAAACTCCATGCTTGATATTGCCCAAAACTGTATTTTACATCATTCTAGTAAAGTTTAGACTCTTTTATGCAAAATGCCTTGATGAAGCGAAAAATTTGGTTTGGGTACAACATATCGATCGAATCACATAAAAAACTCTTGACCATCTGCTTCATATAGGAATAATCTTTCTTGAATATTGTCCCAAAGAACTTCCTGTACGTTATTTGGTGATTCTTTAACATGGAAACCACAAGAGTTATATTCTGAATACACCTTTTGAGCTTTTGCATCTGTCTTTAGAACAGCTGGAAAACCCATTGAGCCTATTGATGCTGAAATAACAGCTTCATCAATTTCAATGACATCTATGTATGCACCTTTTATTTTACTTGCCAAGAAAAGTGGTATTGTGCCCCCACCACTGCCAATACACAAAATGCGCATCTTTTGTGATCCGAAGATAGCATGCCTCAAGTCAAAACTTGTTGAAGCCAAAGTTCTCAAACCAGTCGATATCATACTCTTCACATATGGAAAAGCCAAACAGTGCAGCTGTTGCATTAAAAACACACGATTTGGTTGGGAGTCAGTGTGAATAAACACTACTTTTGCTACACTTTCACGAGTCGTATTGTTAAATCAAAGAACCCGCCACTAGTAGCCTAAAATCCTTCTCTGGTCATTGGTTTCATGAACCCCATGCAACCTTTCATACTTTTTCTAAAGTTTTGCTTCCAGGGCAGGCCAGTGTTCTGTTGTCTACAATACAGAGCCCATATGAACACATCTTTTGTTTTCTTGCATCATCGAGCTTTCCCTAGTCGACCAACTGATGGATTGGACTCTAATACTTTAGGATAATGTTTTCTAAGAGTTATACGGGTTTGCTTACAGGTCGCTAACAATAGCTATAAAATATGAAATCAAATATCCATTACTCAAGCCAAAACATTAAAACAGCTTGAAAACCCGTGTAAAAGAGAGATAAATAAACTCCAGCTGATAACAAGAATTGCCAATTTATTTGACAGTTATGTAGTTCTAGACAACGTGGCAATTCAAGCGGAAGAGAAGATGTAATGGAATAAAATTGGGGACAACGCATTCCAAGAAGATATATCACATGCAATATTGGTAAACATTGGGGAGACCCAACTGACATTGAAACGCTGCAGAACAAAAATGCTTTTACTACGCATGATGCCTATTGCTGAAACGCTTGCAGAGACAAACACACCTGCCTCAAGATTATCAAATGCAAGACTCCAATATTAAAATCTAAATACTTGAAACATAGTCCAATACCACAGCACAAGAATAGAAGACCAAGAACACATGTAAAATAAGGTTTAGAATGATACCCAAAATAATGCTGAGACAGATAAGTATCCTTACAAAAAACAACGCAAACTATAATACCATGATTCTAAAGTAGCGCCCATTCAGGATTTTAAACATAAAGATTAGAATTGTTTCCATACATGCACCGGTAAAAGTTACTCCAAGATCTGAAGGTGTGCAACTACAATCAAAATGGACGAACTATTTGACAGACTGCACCTAGGAAAAATATCCAGCAGTGAATAGAGTATATGTTCAGGAATAAAATATGATTCATTTACAAGCAAACTTACTAACAGCGAAGGATTAAGCAGCGGTATAGATTTTAATATTTAATGATCGAGACCATGAAAAATCTTTGTTGGCCAAGTATACAGAAGGAATTGGTTAACACGACTTACCTAGCACCATCATGATTGAATTTAAGACAAACCCTAAGCAACGTATTACTGGAAATCACTTTCTGAAGGTTTTTCCTCCTCTTCCTCTTGTTTTTCCTGTATCCCCCTTTCTCCTTCTTGCCACCGTTTTGATTTTCTATGCTACTAAAAACTCTACCCAACACCCATTCTTTTTTCGTTATTGTTCTTCCAGAGAAAAATTAAGTTCAAGAAACCATTTTTTTGTGTTTTCGTTAATGATTTTCCTTCTTTTTAAAGATTTCTCCCAAATTTTCCATAACCTAATCTTTAAGTTAAAAATAATATTTCTTTTTCATGCATAATATTTACCCTCAGTAAATAATAAAGAATGCCATTTTATTTGTAAATTAAATATTCATTCAAAATAGATATTAAAGAAATATCATTCAGTTGTAAAATAAAATAATTATTCAAAATAACAAAGCATTATCATTTAATTAAAAATGAATTCTCTAATTAAAATATAATTAATTCATTTTGTTTCTGTAATGTCCCCTTCCTAGTCAGTACAGCTGGTTTAAAGGTTAGCCTATCATTTTGATCCTCGTAGGCTGACAGATGTGTGTAGAGGATCACTTGAGGCAGTTATCCGGTGTTCGGGAACATTACTCCTTCAATTGATTCAAGTTTGGGCCCTGGCAGACGTTTCCAGAGTGATTTACAGATACTTACTATTTATAGTAAGTCAGGCAGGCAGGAGTTGCTATTTTTAGCAGGGCACCTGGTTCAGTTGGTCAGCTCAGTTTCGACCAGTTGATGATCTGATGAACAAACAATGTTTACTTGGGCATTTAAAATTTATTAAAAGTTTATTAATTTGACTTTATAATATATAGTCACTTTAATGAAATATTAAAATTATTAAGTGGCGAATTATAAAGTATTTAATACTTTATAAAAGAGGGGTTAAAATAATAATTAAATGAGCATTTAATTATTAATCAAAAGGAGACGCCATTTATTAAATATTTGTCCTAAGTCAAAAAGGGCGAAATTAATCATTTATTTTAAATGATTATTGAAAAGATGCCTTGGGTCGAATTCATGAAAGGAGGTATATATACTGCCAAGACAAATCGAACTCATTATGTTATGATTATTCAAATTTGTCTTATTTTCTCTCTGAGAGCATTGGGGTTTGTGAAACAAGGGTTTCTGCAGACATTTGATTTTGGAGAACGTTCCCTCTTCAAAATCAGGCATACTGAGACTGTGCAATACTAGTTGAAGATTGTCAGTTGAATAACTTCATCCAGAGGTTGTTACAGAGTTTCACAGTGGGGTTTCATTCAGAGTTGGATTGGCAGGGTTTTGTTTGGCATTTGGCACGAATATCAAGATAGTACGGAATTCCTCTTTGCTGGTACAGGTCGTACAAACACAGCAGCAAGGTCGTACAATCTCCTCTCAGCCAGGCCGTACTTGCCGTATTTAATGCTGTTGACAGGCCGTACTTGCTGATGTAAGGACGTTTTTTCTCTTGGCATCCCAAACGCCTACCATCTCAGCCTCCAGTCTTCACCATCTTGGACGCACAAGCAAGGAGAGTCCATTTCAGCCTTTATTCGTGAGGAGAAGTTAATATCTAGCTGGGCCGTACTTTCTTTTCATTCTTCCAGGCGGCTGCAAGTAACAATCAGGTTCTTCTAAAAATATCATTTGTTTACTTCTTCTGTTACCAGGATAGCACTGTAGTTGCTCAATAATGATAATAAAATCATCTGCCATTGCTCTGGGAGTTATCTGATGCATTGCTATTTATTTATGAATTTATTTGTATTTATTTCTCAAAATCGCAATTTCATTATTGCTGCAAAAACTACCAAAAAATCATAAAATACCAAAAACAAACAAAAACTTAGCAGTATCAATTGGTGATCGGGTTGAGAAACACCTGGTCTCTTACAGTGGTATCAGAGCACAGTTTTCTTGCCATCCTGTGCTTTTTCAGTTGCTTTTTCAGTAAGCAGTGTGCTTTTTCAATGCTTTTTCATGAATAGTAATATCATTTCCTACATCAAGGGTAGAGGAACAGGCAGAGTTGAGGATTGGACAAGTCCACCTATTCCTGAAGGTGAGACAGTGTCAGGGGTTCAGGGTATTCACAAATCCAGTTCCAACAGTAGTGAGAACAGTGTCACAACACTGATGGCAGACCATGAGATTCCTGCAGAGACCCACAGGGATTTAGGGAAAGCGCATGCAAAAGGTGAGGTTACTAATGAGGAGTTTAGACGCAGGGACGACAATATGATGGGCATGATGTCCCAGTTGATGGGCACTATAAGGCAGTGTACTCCATCCCAGCCGCACTATATTCAGATAGGCCAGTCGAGCAAGACTGTAGGCGTGGACCAGCCTTTGGTGTCAGCACCACGGCCGTCATCACCTATTTATCATGAGCATAGGCCTGGACAACCTACATTCATACCTAGAGAGACACCACCTCCGACTCCGGAGGTAGAGCAGTAGGGTCATCATCAGGAGTTTCAGCCACACAATGGCATGTCAGTAGCAGACGTGACTAGATTTCATGGTGAGTATCTATCATTAGTACCTAAGATCAGGCAGGTTTTGACTTTTCATGAGTTTATGGATGTGCATAAACCTAGAGGGGGAGGTAGATTTGACCGCAGAGCTCCTCAGCATCAGCAGCCACAGCCACAGGTGAATAGGGATCTACAGTATGCAGTTAGCAAAATTACCTTGCCTTACTTTGATGGGTCTGATAAGAGTTCAGCGAGGTCTTGGGTCCAGAAGTTGGACAATTATCTTTCATTGAGACCTATGCAGGAGGAGGAGGCCATCAAGTTTGCTACATTGCATCTAGATGGGTTGGCGCATGATTGGTGGCATCACGACATGTACACACTTGGCCATCATGCAATTACTACTTACCAGGAGTTCACCAGCAGGCTCATAGAGCGCTTCGACAAGAAGGATCCGGAACTCTACTTCAGGGAGCTAGCTCAGCTCAGACAGACAAGTAGTTTGGATGCCTATGTCGGTGACTTTCAGAGAATTGCAGTTATGGTGACAGGCATTTAAGAGAGGAGACTTGTTATTCTCTTCGTCGAGGGTTTGATGGAGCCTATGAGAGGTTTGGTCAAGGCATTTGATCCTCCTACTCTTCAGGAGGCCATGAGGAAGGCACGTAGCATGGAGCTTGCAGCACCTCGTAGCAAGTTCACTTCAGGCTCGACACCCTACACGAGGCCTAATAGATCATTTGACAGGAATAGGCCATTTGACAGGAAGAGGGATCCACCTGATCCTAAGAGACAGAATGCACCACCATTTGACACGGAAACGTTGAATGATTTACGAAAGAAAAAATTATGTTTTTGGTGCAAGGCACCCTATGATGAGAAACATGTATGCCCTCTTCATCCCAAGGTGAGAAATAACCAGATGGAGTGGTTTTATGAGGGAGAAGAGCAATCTGATCTGTCAGACCAGCAAGCTGATTCTGAGCATTCAGATGATTAAAGGTCTGAAAATGAAGGTGAAAACAGAGGAAGGAAGCTACAAGAGGCACATTTGACTAGTCTTCAGAGAGATGGATCTTTTAGACTTCGTGGGCTCCTAGCAGGTCAGAAGGTAATCACTCTACTCGACACTGGTGCTCCTCATAATTTCATAGATGCACGGTTGGTAGAGAGACGAGGTATACAAACAGAAGAGTTTGAGGGTATTCGAGTCAAGGTGGCTGATGGGTACACCCTCAAATGTGACAGAAAGATAACTGATCTCCCGATGCGGCTGAACAACTATGAGTTCAAGACTGAATTCTATGTTGTTAATATGGGAGATACTGATGTGGTGTTGGGGATGGCATAGCTTCACGATTTGGGTGAGTTCACACTCAATCTACGAGACATGGAGATGAAGTTCAAGGCAAATGGGAAACCTCATGTCATCAAGGCCATCAGAGATAGTAATCTGAGGATGGTTTCGTACAGGCGGATGGAGAGACTTGTTGTGACCTTTTCACACATCGCCCCATTCAAAATGGGGACCCCTTAATTTTTGCTCCATTCTGGTCTTTTGGCTTTGGTTTTTGTCTCTCTCTCTTTCTGTCTCTTTTCTGGTGTCTGCCTTTCCGAGGACGTTCCCGTCTGCGAGCTTAAACGTGAATTTGGCCAAGTCTGAAAATTAGGGTTTGTACTCTCCTGGTCAGTTCAAGGTCGAATGAAGAGAATAAATTGAAAACAGAGACTAGCATTGAGGTCAGTATGCTTCCAGCAGTCCCTCACTGAAATTTCATTAAATTCCGGCTACTTACTATTTTTAGTAAGTGTGCATTTACAGGCAATCTTTCAGCATTTTTGAAATTCTGACAGTCACACTGCGTCCGGGACACATCAAGCTGCTCACGTACAAAATTTGAGCTAAAACAGACGACTTTCTATTTTTAGCAGTTCAGCTTCCAAAGCAAATTTCAGGGCTTAGATGCAGAGTTTTTCAACGCATGTCTGGAGATTCCTTCTGGGTTTTCAAAGACCTTCGCGACAGTATAACATGCAAAGTGAGACGACAACTTTCAGAGTTCAGCCTTCGGAGGCTATTTTTAGGGTTTGCATGTCAGGGTTTTCTGTGCATGTCTGCATACTCTTTATGGGTTTTTCGAGAGCTTCGCGATGATGTGACATGCAAACGGAGATGATCACTTATTTAGGAACTTGCTATTTTTAGCAGATGCATCCCGGCAGCCGCCTCCCAACACTTCAGAATCACGAGCTGATCGCAATGCAGCAGGAACAGGAACAAACGGAGATCATTTGATATGCATGCAGAGCAAATTAGGGTTTCCAGTTTCGGGACCCGAAAGGAGGGGTAAAAAGTCAGAATTTTCGAAAACCGAGGTATACCACCGCGATCAGCATCCTTCAGGCTATCTGCTAGTAAAATTTGAAGACAAACGAAGCACTTAATATTTATAGTAAGTCATTTTGGAAATATGCTAAAAATGACAAATCAATTGCATGCGCCGATGTCAGCGGGAAGGTCACATGGTGAGGAGCACATCATTCCAATTTCAAAACAAACGGAGTTGTGGAAATATTAGAAGCAGGCAGTTTCTATAAATAGCAAACCACCTTCAGAAATGGGCTAAAAATAGCAGGCCAACTAAAAATGGCAGTGTCAACAGGCCAACAAGGTCGTGAGGATCCAGCGTTCAAAATTTCAAACCATTCTGAGTCTCGGAGGTGTGAAAATCAAGAGACTTACTATTTATAGTAAGGCACAGAGAAGCTGGCGAAAACGAAGAAAAAGTGACTAAGTCTGGAACTTCATCCTACAGCTACCTGAAAATGCGCCCATCTTAGCCTTGAGGTGTCTAGAAAAATTTCGAAGTCAGAATCTCGTCCTTCACCCATGGCCAAATGCGCCCAAGTTGATGAAGAAGCATGAAAAATTTTCTAAGTACAAAGTGTTTCATCCTGCAGCCATAGCTAAATGCGCCCTCATGCAAGCAAGATGTTGGCAAAAAAAAAAATTTCTAAGTAAGAAACTCATCCACCTCCTAGGGTAAAATGCGCTCATGCAACAAAAAGTCAAGTCAAAGTTTTTCATCCTCCTCACCCATCAAAATGCGCCCACATTGAAAGAGTTGATAGCAAAAATTTCTTAAGGCATGGAAATATCCTCCACCACCCCCCAAATGCGCCCATCCTTCATGCATGCTCAAATGCGCCCAAAAGAAAGAAGTCAAAGGAGTCAACAGTTTTCATCCTCCTCCTAGGCCTAAATGCGCCCAAAAGAGGGCATGTAAGGACAAAAATAAGGGAGGTGAAGTGTAGAAACCCTAGGTTTCCCTCTGACAATGCTCTGACTGATATTTTAAAGTTTTCTGACTTTTTTGAAGTTTTGTGATTTTTTTGCAATTTTGGGATTTTTAATGCATTTAATGAACAGTACGGCTTTTGCAGAAAATTGAAATAAATTCAACAAAAATTCTAAATCTTCTATTTGCTTGAGAAATGCAATAAGAAAAGAAGGCGTTTCCTTTATTCACCAAATGATTTCCATATAACAATGATTCGCTATCATGCAAAGATAAAACAATGATTTTTATTGTGAAAAGAACCTGTTTTTGCTGGTACGGCTGAAGGTACAAATTAGTACGGCAGGAATAAATAGTTCTCTTCTCCTGATGCCTGATGATTGCAACACACTCCAATAGGGTGGGCGCCAATATTGATGCAACTGAGAAGCAAGGATGGAGGGCGTTTCTTTCAATATGAATGAACACGTGCTTGAAGAAGTACGGCCTGTCAGATCTGCAGTTACTTTTGTACGGCCTTCTACCAAATCAATGTATAATCCTCTGGAATGGTGCGCCCAAGGTAATAGATGATAACTGGATGCAACAACTGAAGAATCTCTGACAAATAACAATCTCTGAAAGCTCTGTAGTTTTCTCTGAAATAAGAAAACCTCTGTAGGCAATAAATCAAGTGATATTGCACACTCTCTGAATTGCTTTCCGCTGGAGATGGCTCGTTCTCCAAGGAATCGAACGTGAAACCCTAAGTCTCAGGCTCAGATCAATTTGATCAATTTCTCAAACTCAATAATCTCATAATGGCTCACTTTCCAAGGCAAAACCTCAAATAAGCTGAAAAGTGCGATTCCCTTGAAAATAGGGTTTTAATTAATATTTGACTTTTAATTTTCTTATTTCTCCATAGTTCTCCGTCAAATATTTAAATCATATTTTAAATGTTAAACTGGCCCCCTTTTCATGATGGCGCACCCCTCAAGGAATCACTTAAGTTATAATATTAAATTATAACTTTATATTATAAACGTTAATTAATTAATATTTAATCAATACGATCAAATATTAATATCTCCTCGTTTCTAACCCGATGATCGATCCCTCGATGAACTAAGTGATTCTGATCCATGCGAGCCATACTGCTAAAAATAGCAGTGCAAATAGTCTCGATTGAGCGAGCGAAAGACAACTGATCAATCCCTGCTGACTGAAGCTGAGCCAAGCTCCGAAGTGACCCTCTATCCAGTCCATCGGCCTACGAGGGTCGTATGATAGGCCAATCCTGTCGTCTGAGAGATGTCACTGAGAAGGGGACATGACATGAAGAGCCACATGCAAGGCGTGGAAATTTAAAATCCTCCTCACCCTCTTATATGCGCTGATCCTCCTCCTAGGCTCAAATGCGCCCAAAAGAGGGCATGTGAAGACGAAATAAGGAAGCCCAAGGGTCATCCTCCACACATGTTAATATGCGCCCAAGGTGGTAAGTGTTACTAGGCGTTGAAAATGCCAAGGTGTTAGAAAATATTGCCAAGGCGTGTGAAGTGAAGTATGCTAGGCGTGGTTTTATCCTTCATCAAATATGCTATGCGCCTAAAGTGGAGTGTAAAGGTGGTGGAATAAAGTTGATAAAATACAAGGTGGTGAAAACAAAGTTGCTAGGCGTTGAAAGTGCTAAGTGTTGAAAATTTTTCCAAAGGCAAGATGAATATCCTTCTTCAAGTTTAATATGCGCCCAAGGTGTTGATGAATGTTGCTAAGGCATTCGAGTTGCAAAGTGAAAAAAATTTCCTAAGGCGTTGAAGGTGATATAAAAAATAAAACATGTTAAGCATTGAAGGTCAAATATGTTGGGCGTTCAAGGAAGATTCTCTAGGTAAAGTTGATGATTTTTCCTCACCACAGGCAAAGTTGATTGAGTTGAATATAAAAATTTCCAAGGCGAAATTTTCAAAATGCAAGGTGATTCAAATTTCTCTAAGGCAAAATATTTTCTTCCTTAGAAAATATGCCTAGATCTTGAGCGTGGTGAAATTTTTCTTGAAGCACGAGCAAATTTTCCAGTGATGAAGGCAGAAGACGATAACAATGCAGGATGAATTTTAAAATTTCTCAAGTCTGAGCAACAAGATGTTCACAGAGATGAAGAACGGGATTAAAATTGGTTGAATAATATTTTTCTAAGGTTCAAAAATTTTAAAATTTAAATGAACCCGTTCGTTGTGTACCCATGGATTCATCGCGTTTCAGATAAAATTTTCTTCTGGGTACTGGACGTTTGTGATGAGGAATGGATTTCTATGTCTTCCGCACTTCGTCAAGGCCTTCAGCATGAGGAATTTGATCGGTGCTTGAATTGTGAAATTTTCCTAAGGGACAATTTAAAATTTTCTAAGGCAATTTGAATAAAATGGTTTTTGAATGGAAAATGCTTCGACGAGGAATTTAAAGTGAATTGCCTAGATGATTTTGATCAAGTTCTTCACAAATGAATTTTCCAGAGACGAAGAGAAGTAAAATTTGAATTCAAGTGACAGAGCTCCGGCTGGTGAATTAAAAGATGAATTTAAATTAAAAAAATTCGAAAGTCAATTTGAAATGTGGCAGTCAAAGTTGAACTTCTAGAAGAATGAGATTCCAGACGTCGAAAGACAAGTGTCGAAAATACCAGAGGGGGAAATTCAAATGAAGTAGTGGAAATTTAATTCACTGGCTAAACCTAGCCTTCTTCTAGAATTCGAATTTCCTATAAGTGTTGAAGGTCATTCACTCCTTTTTCATAGCTGAAGAGAATTCGATTTGCTCTGAGTTTGATATTGCAGTGAGTTGCTGAAGACTGAAGCTTGAGAAGTTCGAAATTTTGCTAAGGCTTAAGTGTTGCTAAAGTGCGAATTTGCTGATTTGAAGTTGCTAATTGTTGATTGAAGTTGGCGATTTTCTTGAAGTGTCGAATTTGCTAAGACTCTCTAAGTGATTGAAATTCGAAATTTGTTGAAGAAAGAAGTTGAGATGGCTGAAGCAAGGACAACTGGCAAGGATAACAATGGTGCATCCAGGCAAGCTGTTATAAAGAAACTGAGCAAGACATTTATGCGAGAGTCAAAGTTCACTTTAAAGTTGGGCAAGCTGACGGATACAAACTTGGGCTCCATCAACTTAGAGACTTTCAAGAATCGAATGTTGGGGATTGGTAATCATCGACCTTCAAACACTTCGCACAACATTGTTTGAAGCGGGTTATATGCAGCTGCTGGTTTCCCACCAGCCATTCAGTGTTCGGAGCTGATGATGGAGTGCGCCAACTGCTATGAGAAGGATCACACGTCAATCATGTCACCAGATGGACAAGTGCTCGCCAACCTCACTCCTGCTGCCATTGGTGAAGCCTTTGGAATCCCAGTGCATAGAAACATGATTTACAAATCGAGGGAGCGAGCTGAGCGAATGTATGCTTCTGCATTCGAGAGATGCATGGAGACGATCAATACTCACTGGATGAGCAACCCCAAGCCTTCTCGTACGAAGCTGCCGAGACAAATCATAGCAGATGACTTGAAGCAGGAATACTGTGATCTCATTATGATGCTGAGTCGAGTTGGAGGCTGCCCACAGTCATTTATTTTTGAGCCATGGATGTTCTACTACATCAACCTCGTGTTGGAAGGAAAAGACTACGTCAACTCGGCCGAGATGATTAGCGACAATTTGCATGAGTAGCTCTTGAGCCTGAGGAGAACGAAGACATTCTATATGAGCTCTTACATCATCTACATGCTGGCCCGTATGACGAAATATAGAGGAATTTCCTATAAGGAACCTGTTGGTTGTGGCTCTCACCAGTTTAAAATTCATGAGGCTTGTCCGCAGTTGCATTTGACAAGTACTACCTATTACAAGCGCATCAATGACGCCTTCACCATGCACATCACGAGATTGCTTCAGGAGCGGATGCATCACCGGATTTCGAGAGAAGCCCAGGAATTGATTGAGAGGTATGGGTGCTGGTTTATACAATTTCCAAAGTTTTCTTACATAAGACTGCAAGGATTTTCATCATATCCATATAGACTGCCTAAGTACCCAACCAACAAGATTTTAATATTAGAGATATCTAGGCAATTGGTTGCCTACGATAAAATTCAGAAGAAAAAGAAGGGAGGTGTTGACTTCCCAATTGTTATGGGCAACTCGGATGAAGTGTGTCCTTCATTACAGGCAGCTAGAGAAGCCGAGAGTGAGCTTCAGTTTTATCACTTTTCATATCACACCAGCCGACATCACTATGATCCGCATAATAACATCAAATGGGTACTGTCAAAGGAATTTAAACATAAGGCAAATATTGCAGATTATTGGGCTGATGCATCAGACGAGGCTGAAGTCAGGAAAAGAATGTTTTCTAGGTTGCCAATTAACATGATCAGGGAGTGTGAAGTTGTTTCGGTACTAGACCAGGTGAATGAGGACATGGACGTTGTCCATCCAGATTATGCAGCAGTGAGGGATACTCCACTTCCACTCCCGGATTGGTCAGAACCAAAGGTTGCTGACTTGGACACGCTTTCTATTCCGGTTTTGACATTTACCAGAGCATGGGTTGACAGGCGTGAGTAGATTGAAGAGTAGGTCGATTGCTTTGACTTACAATTTGATGGGAGATCACAGGACACCCACCACCGGCAGGAAGAAACAAATCACACGAGGTTCGGAGTCTAGAAGGAAGGAGCCAGTTCGGCAGGAGCCCGTTTAGCCGGAACCTCCAAGAGTTGCAGTTGAATCACCCACGCCATTGGAGACACGTTCTCCAAGCATACAGGAGGTTTCTTTATTTGCTGATCAAAGAAATGCATTGAATCAGGTGCAAGCGGTACAGGAAAATAATCAGCCACCTCAGAGAGAGTCAGTTGGCCAGAGCGTCAACGCACCTGCTAGAGATGATCAGCAAGATGATGAGGGGACTACTACTGACCCTCAGTTTCAGCAAGAATTATAGATGGCCTTGGATGATGATGATATAGTTTCAGGAGATACTCAACCACTTGAGGACGATGAGCCTCACCAGAATGATATAGAAGTTGAACAGGTTCGAGAAGTAGAGGCACAAGAACAACAGCCATTTGATATACAGTATACAGTACCTGATTGGCTCAGAGATAGGATAAGAAGAAGCCCCAGTGAAGAGATTGATCCAGCAGTTGAAATGCAAGAGTTTTTGAATAGGATCAGCGCACCTCCACAGAAGAAGAAAGCACGAAAGTTTTCAAAGATATCAACTGATGAGGATGGTTCCCGCACCCTTCACATGGCAGTGCCACAGGTTGATTGTGACCGAGATGAAGCAGTACCCGAAAACTATGTGGTCACAACTCTGGAGTTAGGACGCCCCACAGGTGCACAGATTGTAGAGGAGTGTGATAACTCCTATCACGCACTCAATGACAGATTATTCAAAAAGGAATGAAAGTACAAGAAGTTAAAAAGAGAACATAGGGCTTTGATAGGATATGTGCAGCAGTTATCTCGTCCTCGTGGGCAGGACATTCCAACGATAGAACTTCCAGCTGACATACCTAGAGAGTCAATCAATGGCTTGTTGGAGTTAGGGAAGATGGCACAGGAGGCAGATAAATGGGTCACGGGAGTTCGTGTTGAGACAGAAAAGTTTACGGAAGACCTTGCTCTTGCTTTTCAGCAGGCTTCTAGTATTTTGACACGAATGGAGGCAGTTGATCAAGCCTGGGGAGATGCTTCCGTTTATCAGAGCAAAGTAATTCAACGTCTTGAGGCATTGAGACATGTTACTTTGCGGTTGCTAATTGATGGAGGGGTCATTCAGGAGAATGACAGGTATGACTTTTCCAGATGGTATTCTTCAGCAATCACGGGACGTGGTTTCTTCGACGCAGCACAGGCGGATTCAACTAGAGTACGGAAGGCTGTGGCCAATATCATTGATGGAGTTCAGAATACTTTTGAGGCCATATTTGCTGGGCGGTTGAATCCGGATGAGGTGAATGTTGATAATTTGAGGGGTAGGCTGGTGCCTTTCTTTTCAGAGGTGAAGACCTTCGTACAAGATGACTTTGAGAACACTTCTACTTTCTCCAGCTTGATTCAGAGCACGCAGGATTCCCTAGTTGCTTGGAGAAAATCTTGTGCAAGGCATGAACAATCAGTTACGGTGTTAGAGTTCCAGCTTGATTGCATTCCACCCATTTCAGTTCAGGAGGTTGAGGTTGTACTTAGCAGATTCGTTGAGTTTGCAGCCAGAGAGAAGGAGAATGAGAATGCACTACTGGACGACGATCTTCTAGAAGACTAATTATGGGCATTAATTGCCTTTACTATTTTGGGAGTGAGTGGGAATCTTTGATTCATTTAATGTACCACTCCCCATTCTGGTAGTTTTTAGGGTTAGGGCTGAGGTGGCTTAATCTTAGCCATTCTTTTGATTCTAACCCTAGCCGTCTTTTGGACTGGGCTATCTATAAAAGGGGGAGTCCCCCTCATTTGTAAGACATCAGAATTAGAATCAGAACTAGAGATTGGAGATCGAACTAGAGAGTAGAGCAGAGTAGGCATTTTGATAGCATAGTGCGGAGGAGGAAAGTTTTCCCTTTGAAAACTTTTGTCGAGATTGTTGTGTAAAACTTTCATGATAATAGATCTTTTTATTGATGGTGGAATTCGTCTTTGTCATGGATAGCTAGCAAGGTCTCTTCATCCTTTCGGATCCAAGTAGCATAAAGTAGCATAATCTTCATCTCATGCAAGTAGTTTACTTTCATGTGTGGTGTTTTATTGAGGTAGCTTCATTTCATTCCATACCACTAGCAGCTTATTGATGATAAGTTCGCCTTGCGTGGTCGACTGGAAATTATCTCGAGTTTAACTTCGATTGTGATTTGTATGCTTATATGCGTCGTCTTGATGGTATATGTATGCTAAATTGTAATCTGAATATCTTTTGCTATCCCTTTGAAGATTGCACCAATTTTGCTGAAGCTGTCCGACGGGAGGCTAGGTGAAATTCGGTTGAAGTCTGCCGAAATCGAGCTCCACATATCTTGCATTTAGAATAGAATATAAATTTCTTAGGCCCTACACTCATTTACTTTCCGCATATTTCTGGTTAGCTTTAGAGAATGTACTTATTGCCAAATCATCCACATTATACAAATCCCTTCAAATCATCCATCTACTGTTAATTGCAAGAATCCTGAACAATTGTGTAAGTCCCTCATGAAAACAACAATTCACATCAAACCAACTGAGGGTATTCTAAGTATTTTGGAACCTTGGAGTTGAACGTACGAGCTTTCTTGCAATCTTAGCGCACGGAATACTTTGATCAAGAGAGAACGGAGTAGCCTTCGGACTATTTTGTTTTGCTGATTGGTGCGGTCATAAAAATCACATCAACAAGACTCATTCGTCATGATATGGTTGATTGGGCTGCAGAGTGTATGTTATTGCCAGCACAGTAGGAGCAGCAAAAGGTTGAGTACCATCCAGACATTCAGATACTGAGGACTAAACACTCTAAAGTGTTTAGCGACATTCCACCTAGCAGACCTCCATACAGAGGCACTGAGCACATTATTGAGTTGGAGGAGGGCGCAAAGCCCATTATGATTACACCCTACAGGAATCCGAAACGGCTCAAGGATGAGATAGAGAAGACAATCAACGAGCTGTTGGCTATGGGGCATATCAGACCTAGCAAGTCACCTTTTGCTTCATCGGTCGTATTGGTGAAGAAAAAGGATGCATCACTTCGGATGTGTATAGATTACCACCAACTCAATAAGAAAACAATTAAGAACAGGTACCCGATACCCCGCATCGATGAGTTGATTGATGAGTTGCACGGTGCTATCTTCTTTACGAAGATTGACTTGAGATCTGGGTACCGTCAGATTCAGATGAGGGAGCAGGACATAGAGAAAACCGCCTTCAGATGCCATTGCAGTCACTTCGAGTTCTTGGTTATGCCTTTCGGTTTAACCAATGCACCTGCTACCTTTCAGACTACCATGAACAGGGTCTTCAGTTCTCAGCTGCGGAGATTTTTGTTGGTCTTCTTCGACGACATCTTGGTGTACAGTAGGTCATGGGAGGAGCATTTAGCTCATTTGGATGCAATTTTGGGTATCTTGGCTGAGGAGTCTTTTTATGCCAAGGAGTCCAAGTGCGAGCTAGGCATGGCTGAGTTGTTGTATCAGGGGCACATCATCAGTGCCAAGGGAGTTAGTATGGACCCTAAGAAGGTCTGAGCTATAGTTGAGTGGCCAGTACTAGAGAACCTTACGCAGCTCAGAGGATTCATTGGGTTGTGTGCTTTTTACAGGAGATTTGTTAGTGGGTTCTCACGTCACGCCGCACCCCTTACTAATTTGACAAAGAAAGGGGCTTTTGCTTGGTCACCACCGGCTCAGGAGTGCTTTGACAGGTTTAAGGTGATCATGACTTCGTGTCCAATGCTAGCATTACCTAACTTTACGAAATCATTTGATTTGTTTTGCGATGCTTCAGGAGAGGGCATTGGTGCCGTCTTGATGCAAGAGAGACACCCTATTGCTTTTGAGAGTAGGAAGCTTAGGGGTCCTGAGAAGTTTTATAGCATTTATGACAAGGAAATGTTAGCCATTATGCATGCTTTGGCTAAGTTCAGGCAATACTTGGTAGGCAGCAAGTTCAGTGTGCGTACAGACCACAATAGCCTGAAACACTTCCTTGGACAGCGAGACCTAAATGAGAGATAGCAAAAATGGGTCAGCAAACTACAGTCATATGATTTTGATATCACCTTCATTAAGGGGAAGCAGAATGTTGTAGCTGACGCCTTGTCTCGCAGACCTCAGTTGAATGCTATGGCACAGATTTCCGAGGATTGGAGGCATCGGATCGTTACAGAGTATGCTAAGAACCCATGGGCTTCTAGCTTTGTTGATGGGACAAAGCAGGATAGTAGGTACACCATTGTGGATGACTTGATCATTTACAAGGGACGGATTTTTCTAGTTCCTGGTTCCGAGTTGAGGGATACCGTTTTGAGAGCCTTTCACGATCTTCCTATGGCGGGCCATCCCGGTTATTTCAAGACATATAAGCTGGTATGGGAACGGTTTACTTGGAAAGGGCTAAAGACTGATGTTCTTCAGTATGTACGTGAGTGTTTTGTTTGCCAACAGAACAAGCAGGAACACACATATCCTGCTGGATTGCTTCAGCCACTTCCGATACCTGACAGGAAGTGGGAATGTTTATCGATGGACTTTATCACAGGTTTGCCGAAAGCCCAAGGTAAAGATTGCATTTATGTAGTTGTCGATCGGCTGACTAAATATGCGCACTTCTTTCCGATCACTACTACATTCACAGCGTCGCAGACTACAAAGCTTTTCTTCAGAGAGGTATTCCGGCTGCATGGGTTGCCTCGGGCTATAGTCAGCGATAGAGACAGTCGGTTCATGAGCAACTTTTGGCAGGAGTTGTTCAGACTTTGTGGGACCGAACTAACACCGAGTACCAGCTACCATCCACAGACAGATGGACAGACAGAAATTGTCAATAAGTGGGTGGAAGGTTATCTGCGCAATTACATAGCTGGACAGCAGAGAGCTTGGGTGAGGTGGATATACCTCTGTGAGTATTGTTATAACTCTACTCACCACATGACTATAAAAATGACGCCCTTCATGGCATTGTATGGGAATGAGGCGCCCAACCTTTTGGATTTGATATTGGGTGATAGCAGAGTGCCTAGCGCAGGTGATATGATGCAGAGTCAGCAGGACATTTTGAGGTCTCTCAGAGACAATATCCAGCGGGCACAGAATCAGCAGAAGCAGTATGCTGATCAAAAGAGGGTTGAGCGTTCTTTTGCAGTGGGTGACATGGTGTATCTCATGTTACAGCCATATCGACAGTCTACTCTGTGAAAGAGTGGTGCAGAGAAGTTGAAACCTCGTTACTATGGTCCATTCCGTGTTATCAGACAAGTGGGCGAGGTTGCTTATGAGTTGGATTTACTGGCGGATAGCAGGGTGCATAACGTATTTCATGTCTCACGCCTGAAGAAGGCATTGGGTCAGCATGTGATTCCCTCTCCAGTTCTGCCACCCCTTGATGATGAGGGGAAATTCATACTAGTACCTGAGGCCATCCTCGAGGTGTGAGAGAGACATCTTCAGAGGCAGGTGATCAGGGAATATCTGATCAGGTGGAGAGATTTTCCAGTTGAGGATGCTACATGGGAGTCCGAGGAGATTTTACAGCATCCGGAGTTGAGATTGCTTGAGGACAAGCAATTTCAGGGAGGGTGGACTGTACTGTCCCCTTCCTAGTCAGTACAGCTGGTTTAGAGATAGCCTATCATTCTAATCCTCGTAGGCTGACAGATGTGTGTAGAGGATCACTTGAGGCAGTTATCCAGTGTTCGGGAACATTACTCCTTCAGTTGATTCAGGTTTGGGCCCTGGCAAACATTTCCAGAGTGATTTATAGATACTTACTATTTATAGTAAGTCAGGCAGGCAAGAGTTGCTATTTTTAGCAGGGCACCTGGTTCAGTTGGTCAGCTCAGTTTCAACCCAATTTGATGATCTGATGAACAAACAGTGTTTACTTGGGCATTTAATATTTATTAAAAGTTTATTAATTTGACTTTATAATATAAAGTCACTTTAATGAAATATTAAAATTATTAAATGGCGAATTATAAAGTATTTAATACTTTATAAAAGAGGGGTTAAAATAATAATTAAATGAGCATTTAATTATTAATCAAAAGGGGACGCCATTTATTAAATATTTGTCCTAAGTCAAAAAGGGCGAAATTAATCATTTATTTAAATGATTATTAAAAAGATGCCTTGGGTCGAATTCATGAAAGGAGGTATATATACTGCCAAGACAAATCGAACTCATTATGTTATGATTATTCAAATTTGTCTTATTTTCTCTCTGAGAGCATTGGGGTTTGTGAAACAAGGGTTACTGCAGACATTTGATTTTGGAGAATGTTCCCTCTTCAGAATCTGGCATACTGAGGCTGTGAAATACCAGTTGAAGCTTGTCCATCAGCGTGGCTTTATCCAGAAGTCATACAGAGCTTACAGTGAAGTTTCCATTCGGTATTTGGTTCTATTGTTTTCAGAGATTACCATTGACTGGCATCTGGCGCACTTCCCAAGAAAAAGGTACGGCTGTATTTAATGCTGCTGACAAGCCATACTTGCTATTGTAAGGACATTTTTTCTCCTGGCATCCCAAACTCCTACCATCTCAACCTCCAGTCTTCACCATCTTGGAAGCACAGGCAAGGAGAGTCCATTTCAGCCTTTATTCGTGAGGAGAAGTTAATATCTAGCTGGGCCGTACTTTCTTTTCATTCTTCCAAGCGGGTGTAAGTAATAATCAGGTTCTTCTAAAAATATCATTTGTTTACTTCTTCTGTTACCAGGATAGCATTGTAGTTGCTCAATAATGATAATAAAATCATCTGCCATTGCTCTGGGAGTTATCTGATGCATTGCTATTTATTTATGAATTTATTTGTATTTATTTCTCAAAATCGCAATTTCATTATTGCTGCAAAAACTACCAAAAAATCATAAAATACCAAAAACAAACAAAAACTTAGCAGTATCAGTTGGTGATCGGTTTGAGAGACACCTGGTCTCTTACAATTTCATTGCACTTTCATTTCACCACCAATTAATTTAACCAAACATTGTAAAATACGAACCATAAAAATAGGGGTCGTGACACCTAATTGCCCCAATGATCCATAATTCCTTAGATTAAGCTTGTAGAAATTACTAAGCATGAAAATTAATTATTATCCTACTTTTGCTTGAACAAATTGATGGTCTTAGAGGATAGAATGTTGTACAAAATCAGAAAATAAGTGCAAAAAATAAGAGAATCCTCCTATAATGTCCCCTTTTGGCACTTAGCCAATTCGTGCACATTTAGCCAGTCTCTAAGTCTTTTGGAAGTTAATTGGTTAGTTAGGGAGAACTCCAACATTCTTGGGAAGCATTTGATCAATCTTGCAAAGCAATTATTCTTGGGTTTGAGTTCAGTTGGTTAGTTCAAGCCCTTCGATGCTTTCAGAATCAATTTCCAACCTTTTGGGTGCTCTCCAAACTTCTTGAAGAGCACATCTATGTATAGTAAGTCGCCAGATTGGATTCTATTATTCACCTACTGCCTCAATATCATATTGGCATGGTCAAATTTGGATTCTAATGTGTTTCAAGATTTTCCGCAACTTGGGATGAAATAATTAAATTATTCACTTAAGTTATAATGTTTTATCATTATTTTTGATAACTTAGTGTAATATCTTTTCGAAAATATATTTTAATTCCCCTTTTGGACGCCTAGGGGAAATAAGGGGTCTTGCATATGAAAAGGTTTTATTTTATTTTAAAAGGGAATTTGATGGAAAAGGTGATTAAATGTTTGCACATAATGAACTATTTAAATTTAAAGTAAAAGTGTTTTTTCAAAAAAAGCTGTGAAAAGGAAAAAAACATGTTTTTGGAAAAAAACAGCAAAAAAACAATGAAAAGAGCTATAAAAAGAGGTGTTGGGAACTCATTTGGATATGTTGAAGAATGATAATATTATGCTACCAAAATGGCTTTGGTTCTCTTCAATCTTTGAGGATGAAATCCCTCATAGATTTCTAGTTTCGGAATTGCAAGATATTCCCTAGCTAGATTGTGGTGTAATTCCAGCCAAAAGTCACCATTGGAAATGTTTTGAAGTTTCAATTTTGGTTTTCCAGTCACTATTTTGATGATGGGATAAGTCACATATAGCTGTTTGGAAACATGGTTATAGCTTGCACTCATTGTGGGTGTGTGTGGGAGTGATTTGGTGAAGTTTTATGAGTTTATATCTCGCTGTCCAGACGGTAACAGTGGGATTTCAGACCTGCACCAACCATCTATTTGTCAATCTTTGAGCTTGCATTCATTGTGCGTGCATGTGGGAGTGATTTGGTGAAGTTTTCTGAGTTTATATCTCGCTGTCCACACTGTAACAGCGGAGTTTCAGAACTGCACCAGCAATCAATTTGTCAATCTTTGAGGTATATTTGTTAATTCCATGATGCGTGGTTAGTTTTTTGATGTTGTACATGTGGGGATGCTCTATCAATTTCTTTTTTCACCATACTTGTAACAACAGATGCATATCTTGAATTTACAAGTTTACAAATGAGCTATCCTTGTAACACTAAGTGTTTGTACCACCAGTGAGCTACTCATAGTATTTTGTTGTTACTCACCCCACTGAATAAGTGGATTATTGGTTCTCACTCGCTGCTGAAAAGTGGTAGAGTTCCTCTAGTTTATTGTATTCACTCACCGCTGAAAAGTGGGAGAGTTGCTCTTTCTTGTTGTATTTGCTCACCACTAAAAAGTAGAAGAGCTTGCTTGTATTTTCACTATTGTATATGCTTCCTCACTACAAAGTGGAAGTGCCTAGCTGACCCCACTAGATAAGTGGATGTTACTTCAGTTGTTTAATTCAAGTATAATTGTAATCCCGTACACCATATGCTCTCACCTCGCCCACACTGGGAACTTGGTGATCAAAAAGTGGAAAGGAAAGTTGTTTGGCATTTTCATTATGTTGAGCTAACAAGATTTTCAATAAAAAAAAGGGTGATTATTATATCTCCACACAAAAGTCAAATTTTATCTTGGAATCCCTAAGGGGGAAAATCGGCTTGGTAGTGCCAATTGCAAATTACCTAGATATTCTTAATCACAAAAGAATATGCACAAACATTAGATACAACTGATAGTTGCTACAATGGCTTGTTGTCAATCTCCAAATAACTTCTTCAGCTGAGATCACATAGTTTTGATCTAAGTCACAAGGTTCGAATTCGAATTCGAGTTCGGCAACATTGAAATTCGGATGAAGCTTGGCAAGGAAAAAATTCGGATTAAATTCGCCTTATGTAAATTTTATCAATTTTTAAATATAAACAATATTCATAAAATAAAAAATATATCAATAGTTTAATATATCCATAAAAATAAAAATAAAAAATAATATATCCATACTTTCTTTTTTTTTAAATATAAGCAATATATGATATATCAATAGTTTTATTTATTTTTAAATATAAACAATATATTAATAGTTTAATATATCCATAAAAATAAAAGTATTTAAACTAAAAATCTATTAATTTTTATCTTTAACTTCAAAAATAAAAAAAAGAATATTAAAGTTTTTTAGGTTTAGGTTTGTCGAGTAGCATGATATATGAATGGGCATGCATTGTCAACCGACAAGCATGGATAAACACTGATGCTGGCCTTTCACCACGAACAATATGGGGGTAATAATAAATGGATGGACACTTGCTCGCCTGTGGCGTCTCCTCTGTGGGGCTCTATTTGTTTCTCCTGATTCGCGTTTCTACAAAAAAGGCCACCCGCCATTTAAAGTTTCCTCCTACTTATTTACTACCAATCTCTGCAGCCGCGGGTGTTTATCTTTTAACTTCAAAAATATTAAGTGCACTTACACAACTCGACAACCAGGACCAGGAGCTGCACAACGACCCATCACCTTTTCATAGATAATAATGTCGTCAGAAAAAAGAAAAAAAAGCCCGTCTTTCAGAAGGGATGCAGCATGTATTTATTAAAAAAACTCCGAAAAATCCTTAATAAAAACCCTAAATTTAATGCTTCATCCCCTCGCACTATGTCCGTACAAATTTCTGACGAATATAATCGAATACCATAGAGTTTTTTCAGATTCGTCAAATTTCCAATCTGAAGCCGAAAAATTCGGCGAATGTTGTGACACAGGTTTTGATCACTAAAAAACTCACAAAAGTCTCCAATGATGCAACCCAACCTCCTCATGTTTTATATAGATGTTACTATGTCCCCCACATGCACCAAAAAGAGCCAGAAGTAGAATTGGAATAAGAAAAATCAAACTATTACTTCTAAATTCTGGGTTTCATGTATTAAGACAAAACCATCGATTTGTGTAGGCAGCATATTCCTTTTTTCCATGACAATTACATAATCCCCATGACTGTTTTGAATTCACTCCAGCAGTTACAAAACTGTCCCTTTATGGGAACCTGTGATTTTGTAATCATCTTCTAAAAGAACAACTGTTTCATCCTGTGAACAAAATCAGGTGTTTTCTGCTTTTGATCTTTTCTTGGAAACCTCACACTGATGTAGTTTTACAATTTTCTATTCTATGGATCACTCAAGGCCCTAGAAATCAATGTACTCCATTATGAACTCATCCCTTGCTTGGCAATCTCTCTTTTGTTCCACAAAAGCATGAAGAAGCACCAAGTAGAGAACCCATTCCACTTGTGAAGGATTTATGAGTTCTAAGCCACCCAATGCCAATTGTCACCCCACTACACCCAGAGCACCATCCAACTACGACCACAATCAAAATTGGTAAAAATTTGCTGCTGCAAATGCAAAGAAACTTGAACCATAGTTGAAATAGTCACGGAGTACTCACAGGAAAAAAACTGGCCAGGTTACTCAAATAGTAACTCACCACTCATTGAAACACAGGAAAAACTAAAAAAAAAAGGTGTGAAAGTAGTACAAAAACTCACTTGTGAAGGATTTATGAGTTCTAAGCCACCCAATGCCAATTGTCACCCCACTACGCCCAGAGCACCATCCAACTACGACCACAATCAAAATTGGTAAAAATTTGCTGCTGCAAATGCAAAGAAACTTGAACCATAGTTGAAATAGTCACGGAGTACTCACAGGAAAAAAACTCGCCAGGTTACTCAAATAGTAACTCACCACTCATTGAAACACAGGAAAAACTAAAAAAAAGAGGTGTGAAAGTAGTACAAAAACTCACAACTCAGTCATCTTTTGGAAATCACGACTGGTATTTTCACAAAATAACCTAAAACTACAAAAGTGTGCCCTAAAATACAATGTGACTGTAAAGTAAAAAATGTGACTGTAGAGGAATAAAATTTCCCTATGTATTAAAAACACACCCTCAACTGAAAAACATGCAACTATTTTTGTGAAAAAATTAAGTATTTTTTCAAGTTGAGTTTTTTTCAAGTAAAAAATTTCGGGTTGAACAAGTCCGAGTCAAGTCTGAGTTTGTGAAGTATGATTTGGACGAATTGATAGCTCAAATAGCAACCACCAGTGTTTCCAAATTGAGACAAGCTAAAAGTGACTTCAGAGAATAAGTGTTCTTTCATTGGTTCAAAAGCACCATTTGTGACTCCTTTCCATCCCAATCAGATATGCCCTCGATCCCCATATTGAACACACTGCCTCCAAGTCCAATGGTCAATCTAGAAGGCTTTTTGCCTTTACGAAGTAGCAAGAAACCAAGGTGTCCCTCCATATCATCTTTCACCTAAGCTGATTAGTGGGAAGGAAGCCACAAGATTACATAGAAAGCAGGAAAAAACCCTATATCAAGCAATAGAGGCAAGCTACAAGAGAAAGGAAATGTTATCCTTGAATAAAAAGTGCTCTTCCTTTTGCTTGGTATAGATAAAAACTAAACTTGGTTCCTATGACATTGTTATGTATACATGCTTATTTCCTTGCCATATGGTTTCTCTCCACTGAAATACTCCAGAATTTGAAGACTGCCATCTATAGTAGTTAGCTAATATACAGAGATTGTTAACATTTTTTTACTAGCTTTCGCAGATCTGGTCTTTACCTGATTAGTTGATTTTTAAGTATATTGCTTTCTAACCTTCTAACCCTTTTTATATATATTCCATTAATCCAAAAAACTGAGAAGATTTAAGCACTTGTAGGAAAAAAAATCATCAAAGCATATTAAATATATGGTTTTAGATAAAAAGGTCTTTACACTAGTATAAGACCCAATTTACCCATTGCATGATGCAGAAAGTTAATAAAATACAAACTAACAGCACATTCAAATTCACTGCATACAGTGTTAATTTGATCCTAATATATGCAGAAAGAAATCACTACTAACCTCAGTATGACCACATTGCCAAATTGCATATGGCAGCAGGGGCCCATCATGTGGATCTTGCCGATCTCCACAAGCTCCCATTATTTCATTTATGACAGAATGGTCAAAACCCTCGACATCTTTAACACTACAACGGCTTTTCCACAGGTCCTAAATACAAGTCAAAAACACCAAATCAGATCTACTGAATGAATTGCTTGGTCCATGAAAAGATTTAGCTTATATATTATATAGTTTTTAAATGTTGTTCAAAAATGTGCCAAATACCAAAAATACAAAAAATGCCTGAGACTTAATCAAATGATAAGATCAAAATATACTAACTGGAAGGTACATAGCACAACCACGTAGGATCCCTTTAAATGGCATGATAGTTGCAGTTTCAGATAGCAGCGGAGCCAGCAGAGTTCTTTCATTCCTAAATTCATTCAAATTTCAAAGCATCATATTTCTTGCGTAAGAATATTGCAATAAGAGAAAATCCATTTACAAGAAAAGATTGTCAATAGCAAAACCTTTGCAAAATATTAAGTAATATTTTGTAAGTCCACTACCAGCCATGTTTTCTTTGTCTTTTGATTATTTAACAATATAGCCTAGTTCAGCAGATTCGAAGCCAATAGGAGAACACATGACCTAGGGATAGCCAGATCTAGCCTCAACAGTTATCTGTATGAAGTTATTTAATATACATTCATTGTTCATTTAGAAATTAAAATTGCTGCAATTCCTTAGAGACATGTATATTAGGTGGGATTATAAATTTTAAATAAAAATTATGATATATAAACAAAATAACAAGAAAAAAACATGTAAATGGATTAATTATGATCATCTCAATTTGTACACTATACCTCAAAGGTAGGCATCTCCTATAGATAGAAATAAAGAAAAATCCTACCCTAATAAAATATTTCTTTTTACAATATAGTGGTGAGCAACAGCGAGGATGCGGCAGATCCGAAAGTGTATGGGGAAAGTGACTCACCCGCAGATGGTAAAAAGGCATGAGCAGCTGCTTCTCCCACTGTCACCCCTATCCAAAATGGATTCCTTCTACCTACTAGATGAACTGTCAAATCTATGGGTTTTGGGTAGATTATATGGGAGATTTTCTAGGGTTGCAAGAATGCAACAAACCCTTTCCACCTGCTGTGATTTTTGCACATCTCAATTGTTGAACATAGATGCTTCATTTGATTCCCCTATTGTCCAATTACCCTTGGAGCAGGGCCCCTTGGCTTCCATGGCAATTGATTGTGTAGGACTAGTCAAAGAGGTTGACCCCTCCTAAGATTCACCCATGTAGCCCCAGCAAAATCATTCTTCTGTTCAGGTTTGGTGCCTAGATATGCCTATTTCTTTCTCTCAATTCATGTTGGATCTCTACCTTGATAATCATCACATTGAGTCCCTTGCAGATAGTCTGGGAAGCTGCTCTCTTATTTGCCACTTCATCTTTAATAGGAATCTACAGATGGATGGAGGAATCTTGGATCTTTGCCATTGATCCTTGTGTTTCTTTGCTCCCCAAAGGCTTCTTTGCTGTTAAATATTCAGTCCAAAGCGAATAGAGAGTCTGTCTGGACTAAAGATCCCTAGTTTTTGGCAGGAATGAAGTCTTCTTGTCCCCTTTACACCCTCCCTTTAACCTAAACGGACAGATTTTTTTACAAGCTCTCTTATAGATCAGATTTTCAAACCTTCCCTTAGTTAGGAAAAATACAAGTTGTTAAAGTTTCTTGTGTAACAAGCTAGAGAATCCATCAAGATTGATCCTTCTTCTAAAGACTTGTAAAATCATTTTGTTAGAATATGTGTTAGTTGATTTGTCAAAAAACATTTCTCATTCTGTCTTTCTCCAATCAACACATACTCCCTTGATACAATTCATACATTTATGAGGGACTGCACTTCCATTGCTTTCATTGTAATCAAATGGAACACTTCAAGAATGACTGCAGTTTTACAAAGGTTCCTTTTACAAAGCCAGTTCATCTTCAAAAATGGATTCCAAAACTTGGTAGGCCAAACAATGACTTGATTTGGAGAAACCATGGTCAGTTCATGGCTATTCAAACTAAGGAGACATAGCTTCCTCCTTGCTCTTCTTCAAAGGACTGCATGTAGGCTGCTTGAAAATCTCTCTCTATTTAAAGGGACTTAAAACAAAAGGTTCCTATCAAGCAGGGATGAAACTAAGGATTTTAATTTCTTGGATTTTGAATGTTTTGAGGATGATTTTTTGTCCTATAGAGGTGTAATGTCCCCTTCTCACTCTTCAGCAATGTAGTGATCAATTAGCCTATTCCAGAGTTCCCGTAGGCTAGTTGATGTGGTTAGGGGACTCAGTGACCAGCATTGGAGTTCAATGTTGGGTTTCGGAGGGGTTTCTATTTATAGCAATGGCCGGTTTATGATGTTTGTTATCTTCAGTTGGTCACAGTACTCTTCAGTGGTCTTCAGTTTTGCTCAATTTGGCATTTGGTGTACAGTTACTATTTTTAGCAGTGCTATTTATAGTAAGTCATTTTTGGGGAGTTGGTCCCAAGCCAGTATGTATGCAGCAGTATTATTTCTCATTTGGTTTGGAGAGCCTAAGGTTGAAGTATTTGATCATTGTTTTATTTAGTCACTTAAGTTGTTTTATAAAGTTATTTTATAAACTTAAGTTGAGGGGGTGAGTGGTCATTCAAAAAGTACCTTGGCCTAGGCGTACAACTTAAAGTTGTTTTCAAAAGGTTTTATTAATATTATATTTTCTCCATGAGTGGGACACCTAGAGAGGAGGGAAAGATGATTTAAAATGTTTTATTTTTCAAATGCAAGGAAGGGCATGGGTTTTAGGAAGGAATTGAGAAGTTTTTCAAGTCCAGTCGCCCTAGTCTCTTTATAATCTCATTTTGGCTCTCATTTGCACATCTTCACTTTGGCGACATAACAGAATGCTGTTGGATTTCTTCCAAATTGCTTGCGCTGTGAACTGAGGACGGAAACCCTTGTGGTTTGGGCTGATTTCGGTGGTGAAATATCCACCCTAGTCAAATTGTGAGTGATTCACAACAGGGATAATATAGAGCTTAAAAGAGTTCAGTTTTCAAGGGATTTTGGTGATTGAAAATGAAGTTTTTCTAGTTCTTTTGAGGAGTTTTGGTGTGGTTTGTTTTGCTTTCAGCTTGGTGTGATTTTATGAAGGTTTTGGTGTGTTTCAAATCATTTTCTGGGCAATACTTTTCTGGACCTGAACCCACATTTTTGCTCATAGCTCTGAGATGGACTGAGATTTCGAAATGGATATTGGTTATTCAGAAGGCCCTTCTCAAGGCAATTATTTCAAGTATAAGTTTGTAATTTTTGGATGAGATTTGGAATTTCTAGGGCAGATTGAACTTTTGCTGGGGACGCCCTTGTTGAAGCCAAAAAACTCTTGTTGTGACCAGCATATGAAGAGGCGCCAGTTGCTGTGTATGGAGGTCTATTTGCTAAGCGTTGGGTGTTTGAAAACAAAGAGTTTTGAGCCAAAAAAAATAGCTGCAATTCGATTCTCTTTGGAAGCTTAAGCTCTACCTTATGCTACTTTGCCCAGGTCTGAAAATTGCTAACTATTTCTGAAATTTGCCTTGTAAATCTGAACTTAATGATTGAAATCAGAATGTTAATGAAGGCAGAAACCTCTCTTTCTCGCAAGTTATCTAGTTGTTTCTCTTTGAAATCTGTTATGTATATCATGGCATGCTTCAAACTCAAATGACATATGAAAAGCATTAAACAAGCAAACTTAGAAAACCTTGAATCAGCAATTGGAAAAAACAGAATAAAAAGTCAGGGGTGTATGTTACAAGAGGAACTCTCATTACTTCAAAAATTGAGAACCTTAAGGGAAAATCAAATTGTGGACCAAGAGCGAAACATGGATGAAAATCTAATCATGAAAAAATAAAAGAGGAGTTAGGCATTAAAAATCAACTACCTATTGACAGATTTCTTCATGCTATGGTTTCCAAGGGTTAGATTGAAGATGAAAGGTTTGAAGAAGGGGGATAGTGTTAGAAATTCAATTTTATCTTAAGAAACCCTATAGTGATTGTGAAGGGTATAGGTGTTAGTGTTTGGTAGCTTCGGAAGATATTTTCTCCTTAGTTTATTCTTGTACAAGGCAGGTCGGCCTTCATATCTTAAATGATATTTTTATATTTTCTATTTCTCTAAAGCAGTCGACCTTGAGAAGAGGTCGCCTATCTTGGTATATAAGGGAGGTGAAGACCTCTCATTTCATGCATCAAGTTTAATTCACTCCACTTTGCTTCTTCAGCAGCAGTTCACCTTTCTTTGCAGCAGATTCCATTCAAAGAGAAGTGTTACCATTTGTGGAGAAGTGTCTCCATTCATTGTATATATTCAGCCTTGTGTAAGGCCTGATTCTATATGCAAAATTCTGCACTTTTATCTGATATACAAGAGATTACTAACACCTCTGGAGCGCAAGTTGGTACAGACTGCTATGCACACTACATAATGAGTGCTCTTCAAATTAGGAGGGGAAGCTCCCTCTTTAGTGCTGAAAATGCGTGAAAAAGTAAAGTAATCTAACTCCTATCTTTTTGTTCTTAGCTAGAAGACGCACAAGGTTAAGAAAAACCACAAACGTTGCAGCTAAGGATTTTTTGGTTTCGCAGATCTCTAACTACAACTAAACTAAATGCTTTAATCTATCCAATCTCCTCAAGAAAACAGAGCATGAGGAAACGGAGCAAGAATGTTCTTATACGATAAACTTCAAGTACAAATTTACAACGTGAAGGCAAGGTGGCACAACTATTTGCTTGGCTAGGAAGAAGTTTATTGGAAACAAACAAATATACAATAAACTGAGTATAGCTTCACAACATGAGGGAAAGGTGGCACAACAATTCGCTTGACTGAATAGGTTTATTGACACACACATCAAACGATAAGCTTTAGGTACAAATTTGCAACATGAGGGCAAGGTGGCTCGGCAATTTACTCATCTGAATAGGCTTATTAGAAACAAAACAAAGAATAGCCAACTAGGACAGCAAATTGCATAGGCGAAACACGCATACAATAAACGATCAACTAGCCACTATATTTAACTAAGATAAACAAATACCATAACAATAACATGAAGGCAAGGTGGCACGACAATTCATCATCATAGTAAAAGCTCATGAACAGATACAGAACAACAATATTACAGGCAAGGTAGGCACAGCATATATTACTATCTCGTGCAAAAGTTAAATACAAATGAGCAAAAGCTCTTATTTATAGACATCAAAAGGTGTAGGGAACCCTAAAATCACTTTGAGTCAACTACAATCTTGCAAGCATGCAAGATTTTATTGCTAAACCCTAATAAAGGAAACTATACAGTTAACTAGAAAGCTACCATCAGTTAACCGAAACAAGACTCAACTGAACTGGACAAGTGCAAGCATGCACATCCTTATTGAAATAAAAATAACTGATAACTAACATGAGTTAACTACTCCTAACTGAAAGTCTAAACTCCCACGAAGATATCTCCAAGGATGAGATGTGCGTGCATGAAATCAGCAATAAGAACTCAAGACTAGATGTCGAGTTAACTGCTGCTCTTGACTCTATCCTTGAAAATATCTGCAGGTTCCAATTGGCGGATCACTCCAAATCATCACGGTCTAACATCTCGTCCAAGAACTGATCGATTGCCTTATCCTCTGGGACTTTGACGTTGTCCACGATGATAATCTGCCTGCTCAACTCTCTGTCACCATCCCTGATTGCTCCCATGCATATTCTGACTTCTTCAATTGCTTTTCTGAAACTAACTGTCATCACTGAGATGTGATCCAACTTAGATGCCACAGGATCTCCCTCGAGATTATTACAAACCAGCCCCTCAAACTCAACTTGTACTACATCAAGTTCAACATATGTGCCATCCTCAAGATGATAACAGCAAGGGATCTGAGTGACAAAGCTGTTGATGAGTCTGAGAGCTCCAGTAACGCTCTCCTTGAGTGTATTCAACCTGGCAGAGATCCTCTCACGTCTCCATCCTGAAAAGGTGTTGCTCTCTCCAAGCGAAGATCTTCCTTTTCTCTTCTTCTATCTCCAGAGTATCATATGCAATTGCCAACTGGGATATGAGAACATGATCTTTCGCCATGCCTTCTGCTACTGTAACCTCGAGCTGCTAGATCCCTTGACGAAGTCCATGCGCATCACTCCTCAACTGATATAGCTCTGCGAGAAGATGCTGACCTGTAACAATGAGGTTTTCAACCCAATTGTTCAGAAATTTACCATGATTGACTAACTGATCCAACTTTTGTTGTTCTGTAGGTGTGCTTTGTGGAAGAACAAGTGCTCTACTCGGATTTCCATGAACAAGATCAAAGATATACTATCAAAGTTGCCTGATTTCAGCCTTAAGAAGCACTTTATCTTCTCTGTCCTTCATGACACGCTCTTCAATATTATTTTTGACAATCTTGAGAAGGCTCACATCTGTCTCTCTAGTGCTCCTGCCAAGATTTGCTTTGACGAAGGTGAAATCGCCAACCTCAACCTCGTCCAAGTTTTTACCCTTTGGTGGCGTAGCAACCTCTTGACGATCTCTGATTCTGGAGTCTTCTCAATGTGCACCTGCTTCTTGATTTTCTTGTTCGACCTCCCCTAATAAGGGTCACCAAACTCAGACAAATCAAGGTGATATGAAGGCTCTCGCCTTTGTCTTCCCAAAGATCTCTCGAGCCAACATGGATGAGCAATATTATCAACTCGAGGAGAGACTGTTGTTGATGTATCAACCTGTGGTGGGTCAACTATCTCTGATGCTCCTCAAACTAGCGGTTCCGGCTTTGAGTCTATATCAATAAGATGCGAATGTGGTGAACATGGCAAACTAGGAGGTGAAAGATGTGATTCAGCCTGTATGACTGTCTCTACTGGAACTTCAGGCGCCTTTTCTACCTGTTTCCGCTTCCGTTTGCCAGTATTTCTCCCCTTTGTGTTTCCGCTAAGTCTAACCCCTTCAGGCAACGTCAAGATAACCTTAACCCAAGGCCTTAACCTTGAAGTAGAAGGTAGTGAAGAAAACCCTACGAGCGGCTCCGTGACTAGCACTGTCTTGTGCTTTCTCTTACTCTCCAAGAACTGCTTGCTAATCTTGATAACTAATTTAGACACATCCTCAATTTTAGTACTCTCCCTGGCGTACCAATCTAGTGAGCGAAGTGGCTGGTGAGCAACTTGATCTTTGACATATGAACTAAGTAGAACCTCTTCGTCATCATCTAACAGACCCTCAACATCCTCTGATAGGTAATCAGCAATCTGAGCAATAGTAAGTCTGCAGTAATGACGTCAACGGACTTCAAATTCATCCTCGCAATTAGCCCAAAAATCCTCAAGTGTTGGCTTATGTGCAATCCCTCGCTCCAACCTGGCTGCATAATGACCCAAAGGATCATAAGAACGCCTCTCAATATGGTACTTGAGGTTGAATTTCTCAAGCTCAGTCATCATAAGCTTGCAATCAGCCACAATCCTGTTGATGTGTTTTTCGTGACCGCACCAATGCAGAATAAAGTCGCCAACGGCTACCCTATTCTCTCTTGATCAAAGTATCCAGCACGCTAAGATTGCGAGAGAGTTCGTGAGTTCAACTCCAAGGTTCTTTTAGTGCGAATAGGCTCAGTTGGCTCGATGTGATTTGCTGGTATTTCAAGGGGACTTACGGAATTGTTCAACAGCAGAGGAAGGAATTCAAATGCTCGGAAGATTTGTCTATTAAGCGTGGGTTTCCTATTCTAATCAGAAAGTACTGAATTGAAATGGTGTAAGGTTTAGAGAGTCTAAATCTATTCTAAATGTGGGATATGGACCTCAACTTCAGCAAACTTCAACCAAACTTCGCTTTGCCTCACCTCGGACAGCTTCCACGGAGTCGGTGCAATCTTCAGGGGAGATGACTAAAGATGTTCAAACCACCATTTGACATGAAGATACCATCACAACAACGCATACCACCATTCAAACTGTGATTGAAGTTAGGCCCAAATGTTTCCAGTTGACCACACAAGGCGCATTCACCATCAACAAATACACTAGTGGTATGGATAGACGAAGTTGCTTAGATCAAACACCACATTTCACAGCTAACATCTACTTGTATGGAATGAAAATTATACTACTTTGAACTATTTTACGCTACCATCTGAATCGGAAGGACGAAGAAACCTTGCTAGCTACTCACAACAAAGACGAAATTCACCATCAATGAAAAACTCTTTTATTGAGAGAGTGTTCACAACAATTTCTTACAAAGTTTCCAAAGGGAAAACTTTCCCTCTTCTTCAACTACTCTATCAATCTATACTAAGCTACTTCTAAGTTGTCCCTTCTACTCTCTACTGTCTAACTTCTACTTCTATGTCTAATGAGATACAAATGAGGGGGACTCCCCCTTTTATAGTTGGCCAAGTCCAACGGACGGCTCAGATTACAATCGGCTGGATGGCCCAGATTGTGCCACCTCAGCCCTAAACAAGATTTTCCCTAAAAACTGCCATAATGGAGAGTGGGGTAATAAATGAGCAATTAATGGCCACCACCTTCTAGAAGATTCCAGCCTCGAAACATGTTCACACTGCTCTGTTGTTCGCGTTCAGCCAATTTTGTTGATCGCTTGGAGGAGGGTAAAAGAGTCTCTAAGATTGCCTCCTCAGATAATAGAATTTGATAGAATCTGGAGTTCAACTGCTCTTGATCTTCTTCTTGACGTTGTTCTTCGACCTTGCTCGAACTTCCACTCTTTTCTCCATCTTGAGTTTTGAAAACATTTCTCCTCCGTCACTAAGTCTCAACATTTAGCCATTTTCTTGCAATTTTCTTCCTTCGAGGTTGAGATGTCGTCTTGAATCACTTGCTTCATCACTCTAAGTCATCACTGCTTGGTCTCGACGTTCCTCCTACAAAATAAGCAAGGAGAAGGGTATTAGAACACTTCATAATATAAACTCAACTTACTTACCTAATTTCACGCTCTATCTTCCAAGCATTCATTGTCTTCACTAGCCAACTTTGCATTCAAATTCTTCATGCCTTAGCCAAATGTCCAACCTATCTTGCATTCTGCCTGGCGCACTTCACTCTGATATTTCATCCAACTCAAACTCGAGAAAAATGTTTTCATCTAGAATTCGATCAAAAATCATCTAGGTGATCATTTTCAAATTCATCTGCCAAGGCATTTTATCTTCAACAAAATCATTTATTCCTTGCCTTAGAAAAAAATTCAAATTTCCCTTAGGAAATTCATCAACCCGGTGCCCATCAAAAATATTCACCCTGAAGGCCTCGACAAAGTGTAGAAGACTTTAAAATCCATTCCTCATCGACAATCTTCAATACCCAGAAGAAAATTTCTCCCAGAACGCATCAAATTCATGGGTATGCAACGAACGGGTTCATTTAATTTTTTTGAATTTTGAACCTTAGAAAAATAATTTCTTATCAAATTTATTTCATTTCTTCACCCTTGAGCGTATTTCTTTGCTCTGACTGGAAAATGTTCATCAACCCTGTGAAGCTGGCATCTTCTAACTTCTCTCCTCACAAAATTCATTCATGCCTCAGGAAACTTTATCCCTTCAAGTCTAGGTGCAAATAGAGGGTCACACTTCAAGTTTCACATACTTAGAATATTTTTATCTCTCCACAAATCAAAGGCGCAATCAAGGGGTTGAGGTTCAAATTTTCCATACTTAGCATATTTCCTAGCTCAACGCCTTGGAATCTTTCACTTTGCATGCATCACGCCTTGGAATCTCCACTTGCCTTCTAATACCTTGAGGGCGCATATGGCTAGGCAAGCTTCTAGTTTTCATAACTTAGAAAATTTCAAGGACTTCCCCCCCCCTTTGTTGGGCGCATTTTAAAAGGTGCACTTCAAATTTAAAACCCTTAGGAAAATTTCAAATTCTTCTTCTCTTTCCAGGCGCATATGGAGGGGTCTTCTCCCAATTTGGAACACTTTGAAACACTTTTAGCTAGCACACTACCTTGGCAAGGTGGGGCGCATTTCACCCCCTATACTTTCATTTTCAACCACTTAGAAAATTTTCCATCTCTTCTTTGAAGCTGGGGCGCAAATGAGAGGGGCTACTTTCAATTTGCAACACTTAGAATTTTTACCAGACTTCCATTTGGCAAGGGCGCATTTCTACCATGGAGGTTCCACTTTTCATAACTTCGAATATTTTTCTTGCACCTTCACAAGCTAGGCGCATTTGGGAGCTTCTACTTTCATTTTTCACACTTAGAACATTTCCTAGGCACTTCATCTTCTATTTTCCCTCAAGGGCGCATTTGGGGGTGGGAGCTTCCAATTTACATGCCTTAGGCATTTTTTTTCCTCATGCTTCTAACTTAGGCGCATTTACTAGGGTCAGCTTTCATTTTTCTACGCCTTATAAACTTTATTCACTTCCTCCTTGAAGTAGGGCGCATATAACCCCTTGAACTTCAAATTTTCACGACTTAGAATTTCTCTAGGCCTTTCACCTCTAGCAAGGCGCATTCAAGGGGGTCATCTTTCAATTTATAACACTTAGATTCATCTTCTCTTCAAGGCGCAAATGGGGTCCTGTACTTCCAATTTCATGACTTAGGCAAAATTTGAGTCTCTAAACTCAATGGCGCAAATGCAAGGGGGAGCTTTCAATTTTTGCACTTAGTCAAATTCCAAGTCTTGAACCTCAAGGGCGCATATCACGGGTCCTCCTTCCAGTTTTATGACTTAGAATATTTTAAGTTCTCTCTTCAAAGTGGGGCGCATTTTGAAGATCCTCCTCCAATTTTGCAACACTTAGAACACTTTTAGCTAGCATACTACCTTGGCAAGGTGGGGCGCATTTCACCCCCTATACTTTCATCTTCAACTACTTAGAAAATTTTCCATCTCTTCTTTGAAGCTGGGGCACAAATGAGAGGGGCTACTTTCAATTTGTAACACTTAGAAATTTTACCCGACTTCCATTTGGCAAGAGCGCATTTAAGGTGTCCAACTTCAAGCTTAAATGCCTTAGAAAATTTTCAATCACCTTCTCTTCTCCTTGGGCACAAATGGAGGGATGAACTTCAAATTTCACAGAGTTAGAAACTTTTTCAAATTTTTATGCAAGGTGAGGCGCATTTGAGGCCCTCTGCTTTTAATTTTCCACACTTAGGCAAATTTCATGGAGCCTCTCATGAGTCAAGGCGCATTAAGGGGTGCCTCCTTCAAGTTTTGGTGCCTTAGAAAAAAAAATTCACCCCCATGCTTCTAACTTAGGCGCATTTACTAGGGTCACCTTCCACTTTCCAAGACTTAGAAAATTTTACTTGCTTCCATCCTCTTCAAGGGCGCATTTTGGAGGGTGTGCTTCAAGTTTTAATGCCTAAGTAAAATTTTCATCCTTTTGCAAGCTAAGGGTGCATTTTGACCTATGAGCTTCCATTTTCCCAGACTTAGAAAATTCTCAAGGCTCTTGCCAGCTTGAGGGCACATATCATCCTGTGAGCTTCCATTTTCAATGCCTTACTAAATTTCTTGCCTCATCTTCAGCTTTTAAAGGAATTCTTCACTGGCTAGACTTGAAAATTTATCAATTTCAGTGAATTTTATGCTCTTTGCCTGATTTAGGGCAACTTGATCACGCTAACCCTAATTTGCTATTTTTAGAAAGTTTTTCAACTTTGCACTTCAAGCTAATTTCAAGCTCCAAAAAGGCTGGATTTTGCTTTGTTTCGAATCTCGAGATGTGGTTGAGCTGTCGGGCCTTGATATCTACATGCACCTGCTATTTTTAGCAACTTACTAAAAATAGCAATTGCTCAGAATGTCTTCAAATTTTGCATGCCGATTGCCTGAAGGGTATTGATCGTGACTGGACGCTGCTTCTGCCTAGCTGTTGTGTTTCGCCCTTGATTTTAGGAAACCCTAATTCTTCTGCATAGGCCTGCTAAAATAGTAAGTGCTTGATTTTTCATCTTCTGCAACTCCGTTCAACTTGAAATTCGCACCATGGGATCTTTATTAGCTGCTTGATCTGTTCATACTGATGCTTCGCGTTGACCTGCTATTTTTGGCATGTTTCTGGAGGTGGCTTACTATTTATAGTAACTGCTTGCTTCTGAGACTTTCACAACTCCATTTGACTTGAAATTCGAATGACGCGGTCCTCACTACGTGACCTGCCTGTTGACACTAGCGCATGCAGCTGATTTGCTATTTAGCCTGTTTCCAAAATGACTTACTATAAATAGTAAGTGCTCCATTTACGTTCAAATTTTATCAGCACATAGCTTGAGAGATGCTGATCGCGGTGGTATACATCGGTTTTCGAAAATTCCGACTTTTTATGCCTCTTTTTGGGTCCCGAAGCTGGAAACCCCAATTGGTCTTGCATGCATATCAAATGACCTTCGTTTGTCCTCGTTTTTGTTGCATTGCGATCAGCTCGTGATTCTGAAGTGCTAGGAGGCGGCTGTCAGGATGTACCTGCTAAAAATAGTAAGTTGTTGAAGGAGTGATTATCTCTATTTGCATGTCATATCATCGCGAAGCTCTCGAAAAACCCACAAGGAATATGCAGACATGCAAAGAAAATCCTGACATGCAAACTGTAAAAATAGCCTCGGAAGACTGAATTCTGAAAGTTGTTATCTCACTTTGCATGTTACACCACCGCGAAGGTCTCTGAAAACCCAGAAGGAATCTCCAGACATGCGTTGAAAAACTCTGCATCTATCCCCTGAAATCTGCTCTGGAAGCTGAACTGCTAAAAATAGAAAGTTGTCTGTTTCAACTCAAATTTAACCTGTGAGTAGCCTGATGTGCTCTGGTCGCAGTGTGACTGTCGGAATCTCAAAAATGCTGAAGGATTGCCTGTAATTGCACACTTACTAAAAGTAGTAAGTAGTCAGAATCTGATGAAACTTAGCTGAGAGTCAACAGGAAGCATACTGACAACAACGTCAATCTCTGTTTTCAATTTATTCATTTCATTTGATCTCAAATTGACCAAAAAGATAGACACCCTAATTTTCAAACTTGGCCAAATTTCACAATAGACGGGCACATCTCGGAAAAGATAGACAGCAGAAAAGAGAGACAATGACAAAACAAACTAAAAATCAAGCCAAAAGTTCGAAACGAAGCAAAAATTAGGGGGTCCCCATTTGCAATGGGGTGATGTGTGAAAAAAGGTCACAACAAGTCCTACATGTGAAAATACCCCATCCGAAAGGAAAGGAAACTGCTGACTTATGGAAACTGCGAAGAAAAGAGTTAACATGTTGAGCTTGTCTGAGAAACTCCATGAAAAGGACTTTGTCTAACGGGTACCTTGGTAACATCAGAGGCTCTCCAACGTAACCATAGACTCGGATATACATGAAAGTGGGGAATTGAATGAACCAATCAGCCCAACTCTCCATTGCTGATTTTGCCTCTGGTGAAATCCGGATGTGCATTTCGATGTCGAGATCCCTGACTGTCTTCATGAAAAAGTGATCATTCACCGCCCTGGAATCCTATTCAGCTACAGAAAACTCCAACTGAGAGTAATACTCGTGAATATGCTGAACACCAAGAGTCACGTTAGTCTTCAAGTGTCTAAAACTGCCTTGAGATGCAACCAAATAGACCAAGTAAGACACCATGTGAAACTCGTGGATTTTGAGGAATCCAGTAATCTACTGGTGAAGGCACTCATTGATCAACATGGCCCAGTCAAAGTGCTCTGAACCATCTAGGATCCTAGAAATGATGTAAAACATCCATGGTCGGAATATATTAGCCTCTTCCTGACCCATAACCCGATTGAGTAGAGTTATCAAAACGGCAACTTCATCCTTGAATTCGATGCGACCAACCTTTTTAGGCATGTTAGTCTTCTGTATTTTCAACCATCTCTGAGCAACTTTCCTCTGTGAACGCTCTTGGTCTTCATACCATATTTTATCACAAGCCTCAATGACTACAGTGAAATTGTCTGAACGAGGAGGAATAACGAAGCATTTTTCCACGTCCCTCAACTAAGGCTGCAGATGACTCTCCCATCAGCTGATCTGATTTGTCACGTAGACGAGTCGTAATGCTTGAAGCAAGCAAGAACAAACTCAAGATCGAAAGATGTGATGGGAATAGACGTCGCTGCCAGCAACCCGGAACGCTCAAGATTCTTCAAAACATTGCTGCTAACGCCCTCTAAAGTGCTCAGATTTACCACTGGATAGACACGACCCAAGTCTGTGTCTAAAGTTTTCAAAAAGTCATGCATCAGAACCGATTTGGTCTTATAATCTATGGGATTGAACTGCATTTTGAAAATGAGGACTTTTGACTATGAAGTTGGGTATGTTCGGACAACTTTCGTAAAAGGCCGAAAAAGCTCTGGACAAGGCTAAAAATAGCTTGTTGCGGGATGAAATGTGGGTTTTGTGCAGAATTGAACTCTAAGCAAACCCAGATCAACAAAAATTTGAAAAAGTGAGCTTTAGCTAGGCATGCGGAGGTTTTTCGGTTGAGAAAAGCAAGGGTTCTAAAGCTCACTCGGGGCAATTTTTCCCGAGAAAATCTGGAACATGGGTTTTGTAGGCAATGGAATTCTAAGGCAACCCAAATCAATCAATTTTGAAAAAGATGTGTTTTTGACCCACATGCAAAGGAATTCTCGAAAAAAAGCACAGAGCTTTAGAATAAAAGCTACGGGGCAATTTTCTCGAAAAAATCTAAGACATGGGTTTTGCTGTTGTCACTTAAGTATGTGAACCAAGATAATTTGATTCTAAATATTCTGTCATTTTCTTTGACATGCAAAGAATACCTAAGACAAGAATAGAAGAAATTAGACATAAGATAGAAGTTTGTTTTTGTTTATTCTGCTTCTGTAGAAAATCGCCTATGCTTGACTGAGATTCGATGAAACCTGCATGCACTGAAAAATTTAACTATAGAAAATTAATCTTTTGAACAATCTAGACCCAGCACTGAAAAATTGAACTCAAAGCACCTTCGAATCTTCAATTGCTCAAGAAAATCGCCTTTGCTCTGAACTTGGTATGAGAATAATGGCGAAAATATGACTTAAATAAATAAATTCAAGTCAAAAATCATCCCATCTTCATGCAATTAGGCACCACCTCTAAAAATATTCAATTAAATTCTGATTGGACCTCAAAAGAATTCGACTTCATCTGATTAGGACTTGGAAAAAGGTAACTGAATGTTAAATAACCCTAAAAAGGGTGCCACCTTTAATTAATTCAATTAACTCAGCATGCAAATCAGTTAACTGAACATGCATGCATAAAATCATCCTTTTTTGCAATTAAAATAATCCCCTTTAAGTCAAATTATTTAAATATTTAAATAATATTTAAATCCACCTTTCATGGGTGCCTAGTCATCTTCAGTTCAAAAAGTCAACCTTTGACTTAAGGCATCTCTTTCCAGACTTAACCATTTTAATGAAAATTTGGATTTTCAATCCTCGTCAAAGCCTTTGTTCGATCACTGATTCTGGTTGACTGACATCACCAATCGACTGGCTAATAGTTGCGTTGAAGAATAGGATCAAAACTAACAAAAACACTCCTTGAGACTACAATCCATAAAACTGAGATCTGAGGCTTGAAAAATCAAAGAGCCCTTAGCAAAAACTACACTTTTGACCCCAGACTTGGACAAATTTTCATCATTTTCATCACTTACGAAGGTAAACTTAACCTCCTCGCATCTCATGTTTGGAAAGACATCAAGACTGGATAACTGGCTCATTGTAGAGCTGGCTCCATTCCGCACAAGAGCTTCAAGAGAACACTATCAAATTCCAACATTTGACAGCTCAAAATCAAGGGCGCCCCTGGCCTCTAGGGGCACTTTTTGTTCCAGAGATAGCCATTTTCCCAACTGACTAAAAGTCTACTTAATCTCCAGCTGCAAGCTACCAACTCATCTTCTGACCTGACGAAGGTATGCAACGAAAAGTTGGATGTAACACGGACAGGATGAATACCTGAGATCACCAGAAAGAAGACATTCAAGGCTCCAAAACCTTGGGCGCCCCTGGCTAACAGGGGCACTTTTGCTTTTTCCTCGTCATTCTAACTAAGATTTAACCTCGTGTTTGACATCTTACTCTAGCAGTTCAACAACTCAGATTCATCCGCTAACGGATGCGTTGTGAAGCCTAATCAAATGTGAGACAAACATCCTAAGTGTCGTTTGGTCGGAATCCTTCATTTGATCCCTTAAAAAGATGGGTGCCTTTTGCAAAAGTTGCACTTTTACTTCCAGTGTTAAGTCATTTTTCATCCCCCTCGTTTCTCGTTGAATCTCCCGTATCAAGTGCTAGACATATCTTTCACTCTGGCTAGATAGCTCATCACGAAGTTGACAGTATCCCTGACAAGTCTCCTTGGAAGTGACAAACCTCAAAACTGAAATCTAGGCCTTTGAAATTTAGGGCGCCCCTAGCCTCCAGGGACTTTTGGTGTTCCAGAGTTAGAAAAATTTTGATGATTTTCATCCCAGCGAAAAATCTCCTCTGAGACGAAGCATTATTTTGTACTTATCTTGCCACAGAAACTTCATTTGAGCATTTTAGGCTTAGATTTCAACACCTGGTCTCTGGCCATCTGCCATTAATGACTTCAGAACTCCCAACTCTCCATCTAAAAAAGTGAAAACTACCCACCAGACTTAAACTGAGTTTTAACTGAAACTAACTTCACCATTATGATCGTGAAGCAAAATAAGCCAATCAAAACAATTTTTAGTTAATTTTGACAAGTTTCAAATTTTAGGGTTTCACAACCTGAAACAGGGGTGCTTGAAAACCCTAATTTTCAATTTTTTCAAATTTCACCAGTATCCTCCTGACATCAAACTGACACAAAGTCCATACTTGATTTGCCCAAAAACTATGTTTTGAGTTTGACATCATTTTAACAAGGTTTAGACTCTTTTAAGCAAAATGCCTTAATGAAGCAAAAAATTTGGTTTGGGTACAATAGTTGTTAAGCAATTTTATTGAACCCGTAAATGTGAAAGAAAGAATTCTTAATGTTGGGCAGTTATCAAGATGATATCCAAGTTACTGGAGCTTAGTGGACATTCTGGAGATTGAATAAAATCTTGGGGCTGAATCTTCATTATCAGCTGGAATGTATATTCAGAAAAATTAGAGCAATGAAGGTTTGAGATGGTTCTGGCAAGATGTTGGTGACAACAGATGGTATGAAAACAGGATGAGAGTAAATTGATGGCAACATTGAGTGAAGGTGGTGAAGATGAGACACAGCTACAAGTCTAGCTCAATGGTGTACCAACATAAAGAGATAAGTATTTTATGCTTGTACCTTGAATAAATTTTATGTAGTTTATGCAATTGGGAATAGTGAATCATGTATGCTTCTAGCATTGGCATTTCTCTTCAAGATAGTTTAATTCTATGAACTATTATTAATCTCTCTAAAATGCTTCCAAGACGGATCGAGGAGCAAAAGGATGATGAGAGATTGCATAAGGAATTCAAGGGAGGAAGAGCTTGATGCATCCTGTGAGGAAGTCACGCAAGCTGAAGAAATGGAAAAACATGGAGACATAGCTTGCAGCCTTGAGACTGAGCTGGTGGTGCATAACTCATGATTCTTCACTCAAGGGCACAAGGTTGAGTTAGCCTTGGATGGAGAATTTGCAATCAATTTCTTCGAAGAGGAGGAAATAACATTCAAAGGGAGTCTGACAAACCAACAGAGGCAACCTTGGACGAGGAGGTCAAAAGGTCGATGTGGGTACTTACAGCTTCAGAGGGAGTCACATCATCATGAAAATTTGTTGTAATGTATATTTCTCTGAGAGAGAGAAATATGAGGTGAAATCCCTTGTACTGTATATTTCTCTGAGATGAAGAAATATGAGGTGAAAGCCCTTGTAGTGTATATTTCTCTAAGACGGAGAAATATGAGGTGAAAGCCCTTGTAGTGTATATTTCTCTGAGACGGAGAAATATGAGGCAAAAGCCCTTGTAATGTATATTTCTCTGAGACGGAGAAATATGAGGTGCAAGCCCTTGTTCATCTCTGAGACTAAGATGAGACATCATGCTGAGAGACTCCATGACAACATCACGTTGAGAGACTCTGTGATGAACTCTTTTCCACACATGGGAGTAGCCATGGTGGACGTCATGTTGAGAGACTCCATGACGACATCATGTTGAGAGACTCTGTGATGAACTCCTTTCCACACATGGGAGTAGCCATGGTGGACGTCATGTTGAGAGACTCCATGACGACATCACGTTGAGAGACTCTGTGATGAACTCCTTTCCACACATGGGAGTAGCCATGGTGGACGTCATGTTGAGAGACTCCATGACGACATCATGTTGAGAGACTCCATGATGAACTCCTTTCCACACATGGGAGTAGTCATGGTGGACGTCATGTTGAGAGACTCCATGACGACATCACGTTGAGATACTTCGTGATGAACTCTTTTCCACAAATGGGTGTAGCCATTGTGGGTGTCATGTTGAGAGACTCCATGACGAGGATATCTGGAAAATACCTCCCTAACTAAGAGGGAGTGTTAGTGTTTGGTAGCTTCGGGAGATATTTTCTCCTCAGTTTATTCTTGTACAAGGCAGGTCGGCCTTCATATCTTAAATGATATTTTTATATTTTCTATTTCTCTAAAGGAGTCGACCTTGAGAAGAGGTTGCCTATCTTGGTATATAAGGGAGGTGAAGACCTCTCATTTCATGCATCAAGTTTAATTCACTCCACTTCGATTCTTCAGCAGCAGTTCGCCTTTCTTTGCAGCAGATTCCATTCAAAGAGAAGTGTTACCATTTGTGGAGAAGTGTCTCCATTCATTGTATATATTCAGCCTTGTGTAAGGCTTGATTCTGTATGCAGAATTCTGCACTTCTATCTGATATACAAGAGATTATTTCTTGGGTTTTTCTCCCTCGAGTAGGAGGGTTTTCCCAGGGTATCTGTTGTGTTCATTGTTCTATGTGTTGTTGTATTTCTGCTTATTTCATTTCTGATCTAAAACTAACAATAGGCATTCCACTCCTATCCTTGGATACTCTCTCCACTCCTATCCTTGAAAGGGAGGGGTAGGAAAATAGAAGCTAAGCAACTTTATTAGATGCAAAAGAAGCTATTGAATTGAGCTCTTAAAAGACTATGGAAGACCTCTTCTCTAGAAGGGGGAGGAAGCAAATCTTGGCCCAATCCTAGATTGTTGCCCTTCATATTGGTTGTTTACTTGCTAAATGGTCTAACAAAGGAACATGGAGTAAACTAGAATTTACAGCAACAATAATAGAGCATAACATTACACGAGAATTGCACAGAATAAGATATTGCATTTATTCATCAAGTATATCAGCAATTACATCATAATAGCATCACGTTCTGACTACCAATGAATTGATCACATAAATAGCCAACCGAGGTTGGTTGAGATACCAACCGTCAGCAATGCTTCCTACAACTGCCCAACTGTGGGATTAGTTTCCGATTACAACTTTACATTAATCTGTGCACAAGTATTTTTCTATTTCATATTTTATTTGTTTGGCCGACTATGACTTATTTATTTCTCATATGGCCAACTACACTGACTACGGCCTAGTACATCATCCCCCCACAAAAGTAGTCTTCTAGATGACTGAAAACAAAAACGGGGATTACAATAAGAAGATGTACTACTAAGAAGAAAGGGGGTACGAAGACGTCCCTGGGTGAACTGATGATGTCAGGGTGGATGTTGGCAATCGCAGCTCTTGCTGTCTCCGAACCTCCTCCGTATGCAGTCGAAGTTGATGATCAGCCACAATCTTGTGCTCCCTGGTTGCCTTCACCATGTGAGCAGCCTCCATCAGTTGGCATTTGGCCTGGTCCACCTCCTTCCCCCTTGCATATGATATTGATTGGCAATAATTTGACTAATCCATTGAAACAATCAATGAAATGCTCCACCTCTTTAAAGGAAGTTGTGTGTACTACACAAATGCATGATTATTAGATCACAGCATTTCTCAAACCAAAATAGACACCACAAAAGGCCAACCTCCAATGCACAACAATATACAGCCTAACACAGACTGGCACCATGTAATGTCCCTGTCTCAAGCCTGACCTTTTCAGTGACCGTTGGCCTATTCCGGAGACTCGTAGGCTAGTCGGAAGGTAAAATTAGGGTTTCCTATTTTGAAGGATGTTCTGGCTCGGAGTTGATTGTTTCAATTGTGGATTCTTTCTGGGTTTTCAGAGAGCTTCGTAGTGGTATGTTCGTCTTGGCATTCTGAGCATCTTCAGGAATTTACTATTTTTAGTAAATTCTATTTCTGGCAGTTTTACAGTTGGGTTCAACGTGGTTGACTTCCTACTCCAGTTTGGTCAGTTGACTTGCTCATTAACGGCTTCAGGGCACATTTGGAGAGATAAGTTGAGTTATTTAATTAAAAGTCACGTTTTAATATTATATTTTAACGTTGACCCCTTGGCCTAGTCTATTGACTTTATGTTGTTTTGAAAAGTGGTCTTTTTGAGGGTGGCGCCTTCATTAAAGATTATTTTATATTTTACCCAAAATCAAATCAAGCTATAGAGTGGACGCATTTATTAAAGTATTGAATTTATTTAAAAATTCAATATTGAGCTTGAAGGAAAAGGATGCCATCTTTGAAGAGATTAGGGTTTTTGACTTTGAGAGGAGTTTAGGGTTTCAAGAAGTCAAACAGAAATTATAAAAGGAAGACTTGGATCATCATTTGGCATCTTTGGTCTACAATATTGTTATGCTGCCGGTTTGGCTCTGCAACTGCTTTGGGGAATGAAGGCCTCCTAGCTCGGGCATTGCTTCTTGCTTGCAACACAGCAACTAGTGATGAGATATCTACATTTGTGAGTTGCATTTAGTTTTGAGTATTGTATTCAGTTTGAGCATTGTTAGATCTGTTTTTGCATTTTAGTGGTTTTCCGTATATTGCATTATTTGCTACAGCAGATTCATGTTTTTAATCATAAGTCAAAAAACAACAAAAACATTGTTCTGGATATTAGCCCATTATCATTGCTAGGTCTAGGCGTCCTCTTTCTCTAATTTGCAGAATTTTTAGAGATTGCTGTGATTTAATAGAGCAGATCGCCCCTCTTCTTGAAGCCGTACCATCTGTTGTGCATTGGGATCTGTACATAATTAATTCGTGGCATTTAGATCTGCTTTCTGTGTTCCATCCTAGGCGCCTTCTTTGTTAGAGTATGTTGCATTTTGTTTCAAGTTAATTGGATGAGATTCGAGGGAGTTATGAGCATATAAGTGAATTCCATAGACTGCTGTTTATTCATTTAAAGTGCAGATTTGTAACAGAAATCAGAATTAGTATCTTGATCCTTGAGAGTGTTATTGTTTTGGCACTTCTATCCAAGATAAGGAGAGTTCTTTATAATGTAATGCTAATCTTTCAAATTCTTGAGCTATTGGCAGGCGAATAATCCTCATTTTGTAAACTGACAGTAGTACTAGCAGTCATTCTCAGTCTTATTCGAATCTGATTTGTAATGCTTTCTTTCATTATGAAGTTGTTAAGTAATAGATACATCTCCGCCCTATGGTAGCTACTTTCCCACTCTGGGTTAGCAAGCACATTCTGGGTGTTGAGTATTTTCAGCTTTTCCGTATTTCTTTCAAGCATTGTACTTTGTAACACTCCACCATATGGTTGCCCCTCACTCCATACTGGATTGGGTAGCACATACTTGGTGTCGAGTTCCCTTTCAGCATTTAATGTAGAAGATCCTCTGACCATATGCTCGCCATCATCGGCGCCATTCTTGGTTAGAGTTCCTGCATAAGCAACTTGTTTAAGGTTCTCTGACCAATGCTCGCACCTTGCCCACATCGGGATCCTGGTGTACATTCTGGTTAGAGTTGCTTCAGCACGTTTTGGTTTATCTTCTAACCTTAACGGGTGCATTGATTTGAATTTGTAATTTGAAAATTTGAGAAAAATTGGCTCGGAATATTTCACACCACGTGTCACAATTAGAGTGGCATTGAACAACGCTGCAGAAGAAATATTGAAATACTCCCATACCATATTTCTTCATGTCCATAAACATCTTGAATGCTCTCTATTATTTATCTAGAAGAACTGTTTTCATTATCATTACTATGATCTTCACCTACAAAAGTAGGCTGATTGCCATCATCGTGATCTCCTAAAAATCTAGTGTGTACATAATCACCATCATCAAAATCATAAATAATAGAAGCATGTCTTCCAATAAGTAAGAGAAACTATAAGTATTTGTTGCTAAAGAGTGAAGATGTGAAGCTGTGAGTCATGAATGTTCATCAAACTTGACTTCTCTGCTAACAAAGACCACTTTTTGAATCTAAACTTAAACCATGACGAATCATAACTTTCATGTACAGCTATATTTGATTTAATTTTAAGTGTCCTAATTTTCTATATTTTGGATTTTATTATTTAAATATTTTCATTATTTATATTGAAAATTTCAATGTACTGTTGTCCTCTGCAGTTTTCAAAAAAAGACCTCCTACCATTGCCATTCCTAAAACAGGTCCCTATGTTTATTGAAATCCCCATTCCAGAAACACAGCAGAAAGAGTAAAAATTAAGAAATCAAAATCAAATTTACAAGATTTATTAAAGAAATTCAACAATATGTTAATATTAAATGTGCAATGCATAAAAAATTTAAGGATGTTTCATGAAAGCCTGGAGAAACTAGAAATGGATCGTTCCAAGCTTCAGCAAACAATAATTATTAGAAAACAAGCTTCGAGGGTAATTATAAATCATGTAGATAAAAGAATTAATCAACACTTCAGGTCGCATACAACTGTCAGTAACTATAGGACCACTAATTTGGAAAACACAACCGCTACTGTCCCATGTGTGAATATCAGTTCAACACCTAGGTTTAGGTTTAACAGCCCTAGTTTAGAGAGATTCCAAATAAGACCTAATTGTACCTGCCTAGTTATGAATACACTTAAATACTATTTAGAACAAAAGTTTAGTCATCACCAGCCTGCATCTCATCGACATTATAACTATCTCTCCCACATATTAGAAAACAAATTTATGAGAAAATTACAGTATTGTCCGCATGCCACAAGTTGATGGAAACAAGATTTGATTAACAATAGAGAATAATTATAAGGAGTGCCAAAAAAGTTAAATATTTTTGTAGAAGTTTCTCTATTTATTGATATCAGTATTTTGAATTACCAAAATCGTAGATTTTGCCAAGGTAGCATTCCCTCATTTGCAAGGTAAAAGGGTTCAGCCAACAGAACATCCACCTACAAACAAAAGGAAAATCAGCTTTGTCAGGCATCTCCAACTATCTTTTAGTTTTAAGAAATAATCAGGGCTTTAAGGCAACAAATACAAGACAGAAGCCATTAAATTAATGGATTAATAAAATCATTAAAAATATAGAAATTAAAAAAGTAGTTCACACATCCAAATCTAGAAGAGATGAAAGTAACATGGTTGTGTATTCACTTTTTACCCATTGTCCAGGAGCAATGATCATTTAGAAACCAATATAATGGAATGGGTGCATAATGAAAATACTATCCTTTAACCAGATATCTTTTTGGCTACACTTGTACTAAAGAAACCTTAGACAATATTAAATGAATTTTCTAACTACTCGTATATCCCATCATGTTGGGCTTATCTTGACATCAGGGCATATGCAGTTGTTAGTTGCTCCCGGATTTTATGCCTTTAGGCTTCAGCCATATGACACTTCAGTGATCATTATGTTTGTACTAGCCATTCACTACCTTAGTACATAGTCAGTATTAAGTCCATATTTGGTATAAATATATAGTGGTTATGTAACGTGTTAAGTAATTGGCCTACTTAAATTTTTGGTTAGTTAATGCATTTTTCTTGTGTCATAATAAATCTCCCCCAAACTGATCCATTTCCCCTATTTCAAGCAAATGTCAGCTTAGGGCCATCCAGACAGGTACATATTATAGCACATGATTACAGCCAAATTCTCAGGAAAGAATAGTTAAAATATCAAACTTTACATATTCTCAAAGTTCACTATCATGGGCAGATATGACTGCAAAACAGATTTATAAATTTCACATTGTAGTAGAGACTGACTCAAGCTAGATAAAGACTAGATTTGAATATCTTGCAAGAAGCAAAACATGCATACTTATTTCAGGCCACTACTATACAATAAATGTGAATATGACTCTTGTGATATCTGAAGTAATTCTCGGAATTAATCTGGAGAGTCTTCCAAGTCCCTCTCATTGACAATTCAAATGCTTTGGAAGCCCTTCAGCAAACTCTGGATGTCTCCTACAATTCTTGCATCATAATTTCTTGGAAGACTATCGTAGCAGATAAGTCATGTCCAAATGAAATTGTTGGAGTGTAGACATTCTTATGGTACTCATCTTAGTGTAGGAAAAACTCTAGATGTCTCCTAGAATTCTTGCACCATACTCTTGAAGAATCTCTCTTCCATCCTGATATAGGAGCATTCTGGGCTTGTGTGATCCTGCATACCCAAAAATGTCTAATAAAACTTTGTTTGTTCTGTGTTCTAGGTCTAGCTTTTCTAATACTGTTTGATTCAATGTTTGGTCTATTTTGTCAGACGTGGACAACTTAATCTTCCTCGTTGGTGTTGGATGCAATTGTTTGAAATATGGCTGAGGTGGTTTGGCAGGGGCCCACTTCTTTGGGTGCCACTTGAAACCTCTTCTAGGCGTTGTGTCCATTAGGACCCGCCACTTTTGGCTGTTTATAGTCCTATGTTGGGCATACCTCTTTAGTTTTTGTTGGGGTCCACATGACATGTAACTACAGATATGGGAAAATTGTTTCAACCTCTTTAACACATGTTATTGGGACCCACCAGAGGATTTCCCTGGTATTATTCCTTCTTGTACTTATCTTTTCTAAGCACCTTACTATTGCTAGGACCTGCCTAAGGCTTACCCGACACACTAACTTCCCTTTATCTTTGGACGTGGGATTACAAACGATTTTCATTCACTGTTACCATCCTAACAACAATTTACTTCCTCCTATTTTTATCTAGGCGGTTACCTTTGCTGGGCAGACAGTATCCATATAAGCACAAAAAGAAATATATTTTTTAGTATGCAGAGTGAGATACATATTATGCAGGTACGAAGGTTCATATAGAAACAAAAGGATTATTTATACTATTGATTCCCTGAGATGAAGGGTATTGTGCATGAACTAAAGCACCTACCCAATGGTTGAAGTGTATATGGCAAGACATTAGTTTACTACATTTATGTGTGTTTGGTTATAAGTACAATAAAATTATTATTGTTGTTGCAATTGTCAGCTGAGATAGTTATGTAATTTTTGATACTGTTGAGTATCCTGTTGTAAGCTGAGTGTTTGTAACTAAGCGAAGAATTTGAATATTAAGAAAGGATTTTAACCACTATTCTGTGACTTCTAAAAAATTTGAATGTTGTTACTACCGACTATTGGGTTGTATGTGAGGTAACTTGGGTTCACTTGTCGTTCATTAGGCAATGAATCCTTAACTACATTAAATGGTATCAGAACTGGTCAACCTTGTGTAACTGCAAAGAGTTGAGAAGAAAAAATGGCTCATGGTAATGCTGAAATGACAATGATATCGAGGGCGATGGCAACAAGGTTAGTAGCATTGAAACAACACAGAGGAGAGGTGTAGCTCTTGAGAATCTAAGTCAAGATGAGGAAGAAGAAACAGAAGCAGCTGAACAGTAAGAGAATATATGAATGAACGTTTCATAAGAGCCATGTCTCTTATTGGAAATCAAACACTTTTAGAGACTCTATGCTTCAATGGAAGTTTGAATGCTAAAAAGCTTGTAGATTGGATTGCAAAGATGTAGAAGTACTTTGAATTTGAATCCATCAACGACCCAAAGATGGTGAAGCTTGTTAGTACCAAGTTGAAGGGTCATGCATCCCTTTAGTGGGATCAAATTGGATTGATAGAGGAGGAAATCCGAAAAAGAGAAGATTCGATGATGGGGCCAAATGGTGGCAAAACTTGAGTCAAATTTCCTACTTATACATTACCACTTAAATTTGTTAAGGAAATCATAGAAATAGAAGCAAAGAGAGCTAACTATCAAAGCTTATACTGAAGAGTTTTAACGACTGAACATTCAAACTGGTCATGTAGACAATGACGAGGAAAAAGTTACACGATACATCAATAGACTCCACATGGCTATCAAAGATGAGTTTAGTATGATCTAGGTGAGATCAGTGAAAGAAGCCTACCAGTGTGCCTTGAGTGCAGAGAAGAAGCTAGCTAGAAAGCTACAGAATAATTAAAAAGGAAGAGTAAGAGGGCAATTTGGTGAAGATAAAAGACAATAGAATAGTGAAGGGGAGTTTAACAATTCTCGTAATGACAATTACAATCAAGTTACAAGAGGACAAGGAAATTCCTACAGAGCAAGAGTATAGAAGAGGAAGAGGTAAAAGATTCACTTGCTACTGATGTGATGAAGTTACCCATAAAGGCTTTGAGTGTCTACAAGCATCACAAGATCATGGAATAAATTATATTGCTAAAGTTGATGAAGGATATGAAACACCAATAAGACATGCAAACGAACCTGAGAAAGGGAAGCCCTCATCATGAAGAGGCTATTTCTAAAATTGAAGGAAGAACATGAACCAGCTCAAAGAAAGAATCTTTTTAGGACCATATACAAGTCCAAAGGTAAGTGTTACAAAGTTGTGATTGACAGTGGAAGCATGGATAACCTAGTTCCTATTGAAATGGTCAAGAAGTTGAAGCTAAAAAGAATCCCACATCCCAAGCAATACAAGATATTTGGCTACAAAAAAACACCAACTTATGGTAAATGAACAATGCTTTGTTGAATTTTATAAAGGAGCATATCAAGATGAAATATTATGTGGTCTTTTGAGGTACCGTGGCAAAATGTATGTTCTAGATCAAGGAGGTTTGAGGGACATTAGCACTAAGAGAAGTTCATTATGCACCATATTCAAGACACCCATGTGTAACCAAATTGATGGTTGATCTGAAGCCACTACATTTCTAGAAAGGAATCACGTGAGATGCTGCCAATTTTAGGGCTAGATGTTTAGAATGTCAACAAGAGGTTGAACACATGCACCTTGCAGGGTTACTCTATCCTCATGATGTACCAAAATGGAAATGACAAATGATTACCATAGATTTTTCCCAAGGTTTTCCAATGTCTAGGAACCGCCATGATATGATCTACGAGGTAGTGACAAGTTCACTAAAGTTGCTCATTTTATACCAAGAAACTTGTCAAATGGTGTGTCAATCCTTGCAAGAAGATTTGTTCTAAAGATCTTTAGACTTCATGGAGTTTCCAAAAGAATTTATCTCAGATAGAGATGTGTGGATGACTTCAAAGATTTGGCAACTCTTTTTCAACATTAAGAACTCAATTGAACATTAATTTAGCTTATCATCAGAGACCGATGGTCAAACAAAAAGGGTGAATCAAATCTTAGAAGATTTGCTGCAAATTTGTTGTATGGACTAGTAATACAATGGGAGGAATACCTACCTCTACTTGAGTTTGCATATAATAATTCATATCACTCTACTTTGAAAATGGCTCCATTTGAGGCATTGTATGGCAGAAACTGCAGAACACCCATCAGATGGGATAAACTAGAAAATCGTATGTGCATTTGGCCAAAAATGGAAGAGCAAGTCAAAATGATCAAGAGGTTGAATGAAGCCATTATTAGGCAGAAGAGCTATGCTGACTCAAAGCAAATTCAGTTTTTCATGGGAAACAAGGTTCTCAGACTTAAACCTGATACTTTTTAGTCCTTAACTTGGATAGCTTGACTTTATTTAAGTACTAAACTTTGTACAGAATCCAACATATTCAATTGCAAAAGAGTTTTCCTTGAGCCCCTCTATAGTGCACCAAACACAACATTCAAAAATATTACCTATCGTACCCTAGGAAGTAATAGCCCAACGATATATTTAAGGGCTATAGAGGTTCAAGTGATAGGGATACTATAAATACTTTTCTTGCAATTGTCTTCTCTTACATTTGTTCTCGTCTTCTCTCTCTTTCTTCTTCTAGTGATTTGTTGTGAGAGCATAACCTTGGTGCCAAGGGGATCACAATGCCACAAGTGACTATGCCTTCATGATCTCGACTGCCCCTTGTGAGGAGATATGTCATTAGACAAACTTGAGACCTTACAATGCCACTCTACTCTCTTGTACCACTTTGCTCTCACATACATCTCTCTTCCATGTACCTTTGAATATATAGGAAGGTGAGAAGGTTTGGTATATTGAGAGGCTTGGTATATTGAGAGAATTGCTCTTCCATGCCATCATTTTCGTATAATCAGTGGTTTGGTATTGGGGATCTAAGCACTGAAAGGAGGAAGTGATGAAGGCCGGAACGATAAGGATTTCGTCTAAGAGTTATAAGGCAAAAGTTATAACCTCTAAATATATAAAACACTAAATTCAATATGTCTGCAAATTTTAGTTATCATGCCATGTGAGAGATACTTTGCATGGCCATATAGATCAACCTCAAGTACAAACAAAGCCAAATGCAATTTTTGCTACATGATGTCAATGGAAGCATATATCAGAACAAATAGGATTTGGCAAAGGAGCCAAGACATGACACCACTCCTTGCCAACCGTGCCCAGTAGATATCACCTATCAAGCACAAAAGGCTCTTTATGCAATTTCTGATGGTAAGACTAAAAAGGAAAGAACTAAGACAAAAGTGATTTCTATTTTTGCAAACATTAGGGGCAAATCCTTTGAATAAGGCAGCTAATGCACAACAGTCTTTTAGGGAGTCTTCATCGACATCTACTTCTATAATACATGGTCCAAACACAAAAGTGGAGGAAATAATAATTCCTTCTTTGCACCTCAAATCTCACCAAGATCACAACCACTTCAAAGAGTACAAGATGGAAGTGGAAAGTCCATGAAAAAGTAAAGAAAGAGGTTCTAAATATTTGGTTCTCCTCTATCTTGTCATTCCATGTCGTGAATTCTACATACTAGCAAGATATGATGCATGCTATTGTGCTTGTAGGTCCAAGGCTCAAAGCCTATCATACAAGACATTGAGAGTTGATATGTTCAATGATGCAATACAAAAAAATTAGAATGTTATTAATGAACATCAATAAGCGTGTGCAATGACAAGATGCACCATAATGTTAAATGGGTGGATGGATAGAAGGAACCGAACTCTCATTAACTTCCTTCTCTCTTGTTATATTGGCAAAATCCTATCAATGCATCAGATAGAATCATGGGCGTATGTCCAGAAAATGTGATTCAATTTATTATATACAATGTTATTGCTTGTGTGGACAAATATCTCTCTATGTTTTGTAGCCCATGTGTAGCACAATACCTTAATCTAACCCTAGAGGACATAGGAAAACTTGTATGGTTATGTGTTAATGTTTTTGGGTAGCTTCGGGAGGTATTACCCTGAAAGAATTCACACATAAGGCAAGTCGGCCTAATAATAATAAATGGTCATTAATACTGTTGGGTCGGCTCAAGTAAACACTCAACTTATTCATGGATTGGTATAAATGAGAGAGAGACTCTCATCATTTCATACACATATTCATTCGCCCTTTTGTGATCAAGAATGAGGTTCAGTACTCAAGCAGGAGGTTCATTATTCTACATTAAGATTCACTACTATCCAGAAGTTCGCCACCAAAGAAGACTTAAGGAAGGGCACTACTTATCTTATGACTGTGTTGAGTTGTATTATTATACTCTGCCTTCTTGGCTTGATTCTCAAGTGTTATTTTGCACTATTGTATTTGGACAATCATTAGTAAAGTATTGTTGGGTTTTTCTCCCTTGAGTAGAAGGGTTTTCCCAGGATAAAAATCTTGTGTTTACTGTTTTGTGTTTTTTTTTCTGCTTACTGTTCATTTCTGATCTAAAAACAATATGATATCAGAGCGAGGTTCAAGAAATCTGATCAGATTTGACTAAGCAAAACTTCCAGGTTGTGTGACGCTGAACAGGTTGTGTTAGCGCTTGGAAGAAGTTTGGAGAAGCTTGGTGGAAATAGTGGTTTTGCGTTTTCAGTACAGGAAATGGCTTCAAAGTTTCAAAGGCAGTTAAATTTTTCAGTGTTGCTTATTTTGGTAATACGAATCCTTACTCTTTGTGGTATTTGGTTAATTTGGCAATGGGGTATGTCTATCCTTTATCTTTCGGGTTTATTTGTCTTGAATCCTCAAAGACTCTATTGCTAGGGCACGCCATGAACATGTATTGTGTTTATTGTGTCATCCATTTAAAGACAGTTTAAAAGGCAGATTATATTGTCATATCTAGTGGCTTGGAAAGGCAGTTATATTATCAGTTTGAAAGTTTCATTTTGGACAGATGGCAGCATAAAATGGAACATAGATTGTTTATTTAATGTGTGGTCTACTGCAAGCGTCATTGGAGGCATAAAGAGCATCATCTATGGTTGGGATCCAGTGCACTATTCTAGAGCCATCAAAAGACTGTTTGCAGGTCTCTGACAAGTGTGCTAGATCAGACTATAATTAAGCTATGGCATCCTTCTTCATGCTTCCTGTGAGTTTGGCATTACACACTGGAGTTGAATTTAACTCATGGTGTTCACAACTATTCAGCAGTACTGTTGATGAAGAAAATCCTCAGTTAGAGGGAACAACGGTTTTCTTTTCTTCAGCTCTGACATATGTCCTAACAGCGAGATTACATTATTGAATCCTATGATCATGTGACAATAAATAAGGAAGTAGACAATGGGGAAGACCTATATGCAAACTCAAGGATAGAGACTTCAAAGGAAGATAAGAGCTTTCTTTAAAATGCAAGAAGTGAGAAGCCCCTAACAAAGTCACCAACTTGTCTTGGATGAAGAACAATCAGAATGAGGATCATATCTGAAAGTCTATGCGGGTTGAGGCAAGACGTCATTGTTTACCCAGAGCACATGATTTTAATCACCTAGGGAGTCTGATGCAGGAGCATCGCGCTCCATCCCCTTTGTCCGACAACAAATGGAGTTTTGTCGGCGAGACTTGGAATTTGAGCAAGACACTCATGAATGTCTCTTCGACATTGAACGTCTCTTCGACATTCTTTGTCGAGCGGTAGTGTGATGGGTGCATTGGTGCTATGTCAACGAGAGGTAGGCTAGTCAGTGAGAGATCTGTCGAAGTCTCTTCGACGAGGCGAAGTCTCATCAATGTCAATGTGACATATGTCGTTCGACATGAGATCTTTGAATGTCTGTTAGACATTCCGATATTGTTCCGATTGAAGCTTGATTGGTGAGACTTGGGTGTTTCAAGGAGAGATGTGAGGAGGTCTCTTCGACAAGACGATGGATGGGATCAGATACAACAACAAAATTGACCATGGTGGGATCAACAGAGAGATGATGGAGATGGAATTCAATGACGTGTACGAACAGCTGGCAAGTGACAATAGGATAATTGGTAATTTGCATCCTTGTTGCAAATGACGAGGCTAGTGATCGACAATCTGGTGGTGACAATGTTAGGAAGACATGCACTCTTCGATGAGAGATCCTTCGATGTTTGTTCGACATTCCGTTGATGCCGATAGGAGTTTTATCGGTGAGACCTAGTGGGTTCGATGTGAGATCTTGCTGAGTCTTGGCGACACTCCAACTAGGGTGTTATCGATGTGACATGGTGGCATCAGGGTGAGACCTCCGAAGTCTGGGCGACATTTCGATGGGGCAATGAACAAAGATGGTCAACACGGTGGAGAATGACGAGTTGGATCACAACACTTGGCAACACAATATTAGGCGTATTCCACATCGTTGTTGTGGAATACATGTTCATTGGACAACTCAATTGAGCTACTGATAACAATGTTCAACAATTGTAATTACATTAGTTCATGATAATTTTTGTATTGGTCATTTAGTGATGCTCTAAAAGTCAAAATTTACCATCTCCATCGTCTTCTCCATGAGGACGACCTATTGCTAGTGAAAATTGGCAATAGTTGTAATCATCCTTGACAATATTGTAAACAATCTGAGGAAGCTCTTAATGGATTCTGAGAATTCAAGGCTCGAGTTGAGAACATGTCTGAGAAAAGGATTAAGGTTCTGAGATCAATCAATGGAGGGGAGTACACTTCTAGAGGATTTTCGTAATTTTTGTATTGAGGCAAGGATCAAGAGGGAGTTTTGTGTTCAGCAAAATAGAGTTGTCATAAGAAAGAACAAGTCTATAGTAGAGGCAGCGATGGCTATGATCCATGATCAGAATTTGCAAAATTTCCTATGGGTAGAGGCTTCCAGAACCGCAATATATGTTCAGAACAAAAGTCCTCATCGAATATTGTGGACACTGAGTTCTGGGAGAAGGATGTTGCCAAAGACAGATCCGAGGAGTAAATCAGGTGACGGATAGGCCCTGAAGTGGGAGAGACCAAGAGGAGGCCAAGTCACAAGGGAAAATCCTTACCAATTGGATTGGACAAGGTCAAGTTGAATGAGAAGTCTGAACTAGGAATTCCGGTGGAGTCAAGTCCGTGCAATAAGGCATTGATGAAGGTGTTGCAAAGGTTTCATCCATGAGGAGTGAGCACAAAGGAGGTTGGACGGAGCTTTTTGTGTTGTGTTACAGGCAGAATTGGGTGCCAAGCGTGCCAAGAGACAGTGCAATGCGCATGCAAAAGAAACGCAACCGAGTTTGGGGCTACTCAGTGTGGGTGAAGTAATGCAAAAAGGGGTATCTTTGGAAGGCACCAAGGTAGACTCAGGTGGGTTTGTAGTAGAACCATCTTGGAGGTGGGAATGAAGAGGCAGAGTATCTAGAGATACACAGAACAGAGTAAGTGTTTTGGATATGAATGGGCACAAGGCAATCCCATGGAGTCCTATGTCACGAGAAACTGGATTGGCTCGATGAAAAGTTGTGACACTGAAAAGCAGAAGTGGAGACTAGAGAAAGTATGCCAGAATGTTTGGGCTCGAAGAGGAGTCACAGATGGGTCTTCAAGGAGAATTGGAGACTGGGTCAAGTGGAGGAAGCGAGGAGGCGGATCCATTGGCTAGAGGTGTGAAGGTGTCAGCTAAGTCGGTTGCAATGTTGCAAGGCCAGGTGCCAAGTCTTTGAAAGGCTTTTCCAACTGTAGAGAATGGGAATTGCACAAGGCAGTCAACCTAGATTTGACATTGGTAGCACCGCAAACCTATTCAGAATAGGGTGATCTGGGATGAGTTTGAGGAAGTCTAAGTCTTGGAGTGAAGGAAGGAGGGTTGGACTCTCACAAGCCAATTGGGGGTGTTGTTAGTAGTAGTGTCAGAAGTGTGGGATGAAGACCATTCCACTAGGGCAAGCATTGCAGGCAACCTTGGACAAGGAGGTCAGGAGGTTGATGTGGGTGCTTGGAGCTGAGTTCAATTGGGAGTTAGTACTGCAGAAGGTGCGAAAAGGTGTTTGTGGTGGCACTTGGATGAGAAGTCTGAGTAGCTTGAACTCGACCAAGTAGCATGGAAGGTTTGCAGGAATGTATCGAAAGGATGGATCAGCTCAGTAAAGGAAGTCAAGGCAGGGTTCTTGCAGTGGTGCAGAGAGTAGTTCTGAAGAATCTACTCAAATCAAGTTAAGTATGGCAAGGTCAGAAATGGTACTGAGGAAAGCAATCTAGCTCCAGAGGGAGTCACAACATCATTAAGATATTCTCCCTATGTTAGGGGAATGGACAGAACAACGGACTGATCTGTCATAGCGTATATTTCTCTAAGATGTAGAAATATGAGGTGAAAGCCCTTGTAGTGTATATTTCTCTAAGACGGAAAATATGAGGTGAAAGCCCTTGTAGTGTATATTTCTCTAAGATGGAGAAATATGAGGTAAAAGCCCTTGTAGTGTATATTTCTTTGAGACAGAGAAATATGAAGTGAAAGCCCTTGTAGCATATATTTCTCCGAGACGGAGAAATATGAAGTTAAAGCCCTTGTACAAAACACATCTCTGAGACTGAGTTGTGTTTCCCACAATTGGGTATAGCCATTGTGGACGTCATGTTGAGAGAGTCCATGACAGGACATGATACCCTTGAGTGGGACTCAAGGAAGACTTTCCTATGAGAATACCTCCCTAGCTAAGAGGGAGTGTTAATGTCTTTGGGTAGCATCAAGAGGTATTACCTCGAAAGAATTCACAAATAAGGCAAGTCAGCCTAATAATAATAAATGGTCATTGATACTGCTGGGTCGGCTCAAGTAAACACTCAACTTATTCATGGAATGGTATAAATGAGAGAGAGACTCTCCTCATTTCATACACACATTCATTCGCCCCTTTGTGATCAAGAAGGAGGTTCATTATTATGCACTAAGATTCACTACTATGCAGAAGTTCGTCACCAGAGAAGACTTAAGGAAGGGCACTACTTATCTTATGACTGTGCTGAGTTGTATTATTATACTCTGCCTCCTTTGCTTGATTCTCAAGTGCTATTTTGCACTATTGTATTTGGACAATCATTAGTAAAGTATTGCTGAGTTTTTCTCCCTTGAGTAGAAGGGTTTTCCCAAGATAAAAATCTTGTGATCACTGTTCTGTGTTTTTTTTTTTCTGCTTACTGTTCATTTCTGATCTAAAAACAACATTATGAAGGTATTGCAAAAGCCCCACACTATTATGAAGTTCATCTACAATCACATGAAGGTGTTGTGTATGATATTGTAAAGAACCCTTCTAGGAGTGTGACATTTTTTTATTGTTTTTCAGTTTGATACATGTCCCATTTTATCAAACTCAACTTAATACATTGCATTAAATAAGAATGACTTCAGAATGAAATGCATACAATAATCAAGTAAGCAATATCGAACTTCACTTCTTAACATTTGACTGAGAATTACATGAGAGAGAGCAGATATACATTTCAGACCATTACATATTAATGCTGAGTAATGACAATGAGCAGTCCTATGAGAATTTGTGCTCAGAAAATGTCTCAATGATACAATGAATGTGAACTAGTAAAGATATGACTATGGCAGCAAGGGTGATGCTCAGATAACATATTCAGACTGTTACAATGTTCTTTCTGAGATAAAATACAGACTTGCATTCAAGACTCAGACTCAGAAATAATCAGCAGCTTACATTACAATTTCCAACATACTAATAACAGCAGAATAAAGACAACCAGACCTGAAATAGTCCGCCCTGACTGAGATGCGGTTACCAGCAGTATGCCAACAGCATAAACTTCCAAAAGAATGTCACGCGTAGTATCCAGAGCCCAAGGCGACTTCAATAAGGATAGCAATTTCCTCCAGGAATGACATGCAAGAGTTCTGGAAGCAACACATCCAGACTTGTGACCAAGTATTGCCTGAATGAATGTTCATGCCCTTCTTCTACTAAGTCTCAGACCTCAGTAATGGAGAAACACGGCTTTAACAGGTGGAATGGGTGCAACTGAGACTCACAGCCAATGCTAGGAACTCACCTTGCTCAAAAGACTTCCACGATTCCTCTGAAACCCTCAACCAAGTCTGAGAATCAATGACTGAAACTCCTGAAGGCTGACGGGCTAAACTCCCTGTCCTGCATTGCATTTAATAGAGATATTCATGAAGGTATGCGACCAGAAATAGAGGTGGAGGATGTTGTCAGAAGATCCACCCTTGGATGTAAAACTCCCACGCCAACAAATAGGTAAGGCTTGGAATATATTCAATATCTTAGGTGCTTCAAAAAGAGTAACTTAACAATAAACAAACAGCAATATGGCATCCAAACAGCAGATAGGTAGCAATGATTGCCACCCTAAGAATATCAACAACACAACGATATACTCAAACCCTCGAACTGGGCAGAGAAGGTAATTGTTAATCTTCAAATTTATCTCTGAAGGACATACATAAATTTGCCTTATCATGCAAGTGTGAATCCTGAATAAATCCACCAACACCAGCTAGGGAGGAATCTTTCGCCACCGAAACTAGAACCCATAGGAATACCCACCTAGTGTTTCAAACTCCAAAGAGCTCCACCAAAATACAAACCCCAAAATAAAATAATAATCCAAGATATGAGAGAATGAGCTCTCAAGTCCTTTCTATAATGCCCTTTTGCCTTTTTAAGGTTTTCCTACCAAATCCATTTAATACATTATTATAAAGTGACTATTAATTTATCGTTAAAATATTCCCCATTGTCACTTTATAACCTTTTTAATATCATTATTCAATATAATTTGCACTTTTTGCCAAGCAACATTAAATAATTAAATTAATTATTATTCATTAGGCGGGCTGGAAAACGGCGAGATTATAGTCCTCCCTTCCCAGATATTGCTTGACCTCAAACAATCTGCAACTACAAACCAACCCAACTACCACAGCACCTGAAACCCGAGCAAAATACCAACTGCATCTGTCCACCAACCACCCAGATCCCATATGATCTTGCAAAATTCTCTAACCATTAGCCTTTGTATGCAACTGAAAGCCAAGACACTATCAAGCTCTGTCAATTGGTGAAGCCATCCACCCATCATTAAAATTCTTGGATCCCAAATCTAAAAATCATCATCCTATAAATTGCGCACAAGGATTTGTTCTTGTTGTTTCTTGAATTCAGTCATCCAAGAACACAAAATATTTTTTAGTGCAACAATAGGTGGACTCACATCTGGGTACTTGGTCAAAAAGCGCATAACCTCATCATGCAAACTCCAAGTACTGTGGGGATAAACCTCATGTATCATAACTATCCATAGGTGGACTCCACCTATGTCCCATGGACAAATTGGAAGTCCAACATTCCCAACACCTATTGACTTCCATTGTGCCACTCTAATAACCTCTGGAATCCAATTGAACTAAGTCTCAAAATCCTGTTTCTCGAGGCAACCAACAAGAGAAAACAAAGTAGTAGACCTACAAACTTTAGATTCATCACCTGTGGTCGAAAACATATCGTACCAGAGTGAACTAGGAAACCCCTTATTCAACCCATCTTTATGTGACATCAAAAGACATGGTCAAATCTTGTGAATGTGGGCCGAAAGTAAACTGATGAGCACACCTCATTATACAATCGAGGTGAAATTCACATGTCTGAGTCAACAAAATCCTAGAGTATTCATGAGGATTCCCTATTTCACTACCATCATGAGAAGATGACTCATGACTCAGTACATGCTGGACAAAACTGGCAACAACACCATCCACTCCCTTTGTAGCCTTGATGGCAAGGTTTCTATCTGAAAGCAATTGAAAGTGCCCTGATCTTATGTCTTCAAGGTTGCGCTTGATAGTCTAAAAATTTGTTGCCTTAAGTTCTTCCCTTGGACCCTCCTTCTTAACTTCTTCCCTTGGACCCTCCTGCCCCACTTTAAAATCAATTATCCAAATGATATATTCGATTAACTTATATGTCTTATCGAAGCAAACCAAGATTTGCTCAACCTCATCTTTAGTGACCTGCAACTGTTTCTTCCATTCATGCCTCTCACTAGGCCAAAAGTCACAATCAACTGTATAAAATGAATTTTCTGATTTGCTTTCATGAGTAAGAAATAAACCATCATAAATGCTAGGTTCCTCAATGGAAGATGCCCTGCCATCCTCCTGAAAAGAAGATGGAACACTGCTATGGTCCAACATACAAGACTTAGATGAAACCATCTTCACTCTATAAGCTATCCAATAACAATCTCTACATTACCAATGTAGAGCTTCATGTCCATTTCTCCTGTGACGCCATAACCTATAGCCAAGATTGTTGTGTCCGCGTCATCAACAATTCATCCCACACTGAGTGGTCTCCTGTGGACATGAAAGATGCCCAACACTGGTGCATAGATATTAGAAACACATACCAACCCCTACCAAGTTGCTGGTATAAATTAGGATAGCACCATGCAATCTGTAAAGCATGTCTATGATGGAGCAAAAGACATCTCCAATGCCATATGATGATAAGGACTCACCGTCAAACCCATCTCTGACACCAAGTTGGTGACTCCAATCCCTCCTATCCATCCAATCAGCTGTTGTCCTCAAAGTGTACCCTGAAAACTCTCTGACCAGCAAAGTTGGACAACCATCAACCAACAGTGTAGGAGGTAGAGACCAGTGGGTTAGGGCTGGAATACTTTTTCCCTCGTGCGTAACTCCATACCATAGACCATAATCCATTGGAAACTCGAGCATATACCTCTCGAGATCAAGAACAATGCATCCTTCAACAAATGACTCCATGACATGAGTCACCCAAATTGAAATCAAGGAGGCCTCATGCACCTTATAGGAATCTTTAACAGAAGAAGACTCCCCATGCTTGACCATCACAATAGGCACCTCACTCACATCTTGAGTGTGAACGATGGAAGACTTCACACTACTCTCTTCATCAAGTACTATGGCTGCCATAGACAACTGAGTCTCTACTGTAAGTGTTGAACATTGAGCCAAACTTAACTCCAAGAAACGCTCATCAACATGGATCTCGGTTTCTTGAAGGGTCATCTGAGTGCTCTTCAAGGAATCCATGGTGACTTTAAGCTCATGAGAGAGCTTACTAAATTCATCCTCTTTTCCTCTCAATGCATCTGAATATATATCAGCGAGGTTGAGATGGTCACGATCTGAAAGAAGATGTAAGTAGTCTGATTTCATTGCCACCAAACCATCTTTGATTACTTGCAAACTATCCTAAGAAGTTTCTTCTTCAATTCCTTTTTGTCTTCTTTAAAGTTGAACCTTCCAAAGGTGATCTTCAATCAGTTTGTGCATTTTATCATGATGAGACAACACTGCCACAATCTTATCTTCACTCATCTTCAACTGGTTCTCCAAATTGTGTGGACTATTGGGTCTATGAACAACTTCTGCTTCACATGAAGAAGCATCAGATTGTTCCTAAAGTGCTTGAGTTACACAACTATTTTCTTCAGCGATATCATCCATACATACATTCTGATTTGGAACTAGGACAGCGCTAATTCCACCAGTAGAATCATCATCAATACACTCATTAGGTGTTACAACACAAGAGGGCTCAAATTGCTCTTTGTATTCATCATCCAACTTAGCAGATTCCCTAGATGATGGCATGTTTTCTTCCTGTAGAGAAAGTGGAACCTATATACAAAATGAGATCAGTTCTTTTACAGACAACTATTCCTTGAACTTCTCAATTTTTTGCTCAACCAATCTTCTTGTGAAATCATATGCTGTGGTTGAGACATGTTGGTCTTTTCTCCAAATGACCGACAAATCTGATTGCAACTGCTTGCAAACATCATCACCTTCATCTAGGATCAGGGACAAAATAGTTAGCATACTTGTTTTAACATTGTCTGAATGACGTTTCCTGATTTTGGTTATGAAGCAGTAGAACATCTAAAGAATCAATGCATCACACCCACAGTCCATCATAAAGAGGCATAACCTAACCTTCACCGTAATTTCCAGTATTGTAACTCTATTGTAATGTCCCCTTCTCAAATGTGATCGTTTCTGTTGACCGTTGGCCTATTCCGGAGACCCGTAGGCTACTCGGATGGTGAAATTAGGGTTTCCTAATTTTGAGGTGGTTGTTGCTTGAAGTTTGGAAATTGGATTGCGGATTCTTTCTGGGTTTTTAGAGAGCTTCGCGGTGGTATGGTTAGTTTGGCATTCCGAACAACTTCATGAATTTACTATTTTTAGTAAATTCTATTTTTAGCAATGGACAGGTTGGGTTCAGTTCAGTTGGTCTTCTTCTTCAGTTGGTTCAGCTGGCACTTCAGTTTTTGGCCTTGGGTGCATTTTATTGGAGAGATAAGTATTTTTCATTATAATATTATATTTTAATATTATAACACCCCTTTACCTAGCAGTTCAACTTCATGTTGTTTTTAAAAAGGGGACTTAAAGGGTCAAGGCGTCATTGTGTGATAAATTATGTTTTAAAAGTCAAATATTGAGCTAAGTGAAATGGACGCCTACTTGAGGAGATTGACTTTTATTTAAAAAGTGAAATATTTGATTAAAAAGGAAAAAGGATGCCACTTTTGGAGGGAATGTGTTTGAATTCAAAATTAGGGTTTGGGCGCCCTTCTTGAAGGTTCTAGAAGGCTCTTCTCACATCTATTTATTCTAGCCTCAGCTCTTCATTTGGGATCTTTTGTCTACTACATCGTTATGCTGCTGAATTGTCTTCAAGCACTCGCTTCGAGGAAAGCACACCTCCTAGCATGGGCTCATCTTCTTGCTTGAAAGATAGCAACTAGTTGAGAGGTTAGCTTGTAATAGGTTTGATTTGCATTTTCAATTTAGTATTTGCATTTGGGAATTCTAGTATTGCATTTTCTGTTCATTTCTGGAGTTGCTGATTTACACAGCTGATTGTAAGAATTGCTCGTATCTATTGAAATAAAAGTATTGCAGTTCTGGGTATTGGACCAATCAGATTCCTTGCTAAGGGCGACCATGTATGCAAAGTTTCAGATTTTTATCTTGTGAAATGAATTTAATGGAGCAAAATCGCCCCTCCTTAAGGGCCGTACTTTTCTGAGTGTGCCTTGAAATTTGTGCCAAAAAAATAGGAGCCTTTTGGGTTGGTTTCTCAGTCTCTTAGGGGGCGCCATCATGTTAGGGGATGAATGCATTTAGTTTCATATGATTTGGGTGAGTTTTGAGCGTTTTGTGAGCATTTTAGTAAGTTGCTGTGTTGCTGTTCTGTGCATTTTCTGTCAAAAATCAGTCATACCAGATTTAGGAAAATCAGCAGTTGAGTGAGAAGTTGATATTCAAAGAGTTTGAAAGTGTTGGAGAGGTTTCTTAATTTGTTACAGCTTTGGAAGTTCTAATCTTGTGCTATTGGCAGGCTATCTAATTTATTGTAAGCTGAACAGTAGTACTGTCAGCAATTCTCTCTTCTCATCTTTGAATTTACATGTACTTCCCACTGAATAAGTGGAAGAGGCTGGCTTGCCGCCTATTTACTTTCAGTTAAGTAGTTTAGAGACCCTCTGACCATATGCTCGCCATCACTCGGCGCCATTCTTGGTTAGGGTTACATTCTATTCATCATGCATCGATCCTCTGACCATATGCTCGTCTGCACAGGCGCATTCTTGGTTAGAGTTCCCTTCAGTTTGCATTTGCATTAGATCCTCTGACCAATGCTCACACCTTGCCCACATCGGGATCCTGGTGTACATTCTGGTTAGAGTTACTTTCCACATCGTTTTGGTTTAGTGCTAACCTTAACGGGTGCGTGTTGAATTGTAATCTCATTGCAAAAAAAAAAAAAAATTATCCAGTTCTTTACATCTATGACCAAAGGTAGGGCTTTTGACATCATGTAAACCTTGAAAAACACTCCACAAACAGCTGAAGTATTTCCCTCATGATGTCATCATCATAGGGTGTGTTAGGCGTGCAATTCTTGCAACTTCACTAATACAAGTGACAACAACAAGTCTTACCTCTTCATCCCGATGTCTCATCAACACTGGCTTAACCAAAGAGTGCACCAATGAAGACATAGCTTTGCACATTGGTTGGGAAGGTGATTGACCAACCTTGCATAGACTACTTTCCGCTTCCTTCAACATGCTGAGAAGAACTATCTTTGACTCAGGTAAATTTTTAGCTTCTTACCTATATATTTTAGTTTCTCTTGAAGGACTTTGGTAGCCTCATGTTCTTTATTCCATTTCCACTCAAAACCAGGCTGATCCTGCATCATAGATTCAAGCAACAAATCTATGTCATCACTGGAAGTAGCCATGATACCCAACTGAAATTCTGATCTGAATTGGATTTACTGGAACCAAGATCAGTCACCCAACAGGCTGGCAAGATTTAGGCTCTGATACCACTGTAAAGAACCCTTCCAAGAGTGTGACTTTTTTTATTGTTTTTCATTTTGATACATGTACCATTTTATCAAACTTGACTTAATACATTGCATTAAATAAGGACTTCCTAATGAAATGCATACAATAATCAGGTAAGCAAATACCGAACTTCACTTCTTAACATTTGACTGAGAATTACATGAGAGAGAGCAGATATACATTTCAGACCATTACATATTAATGTTGAGTAATGACAATGAGCAGTCCTATGAGAATTTGTGCTCAGAAAATGTCCCAATGATACAATGACTGTGAACTAGTAAAGATATGACTATGACAGCAAGGGCGATGCTCAGATAACGTATTTAGACTGTTACACTGTTCTTTCTAGATAAAATACAGACTTGCATTCAAGACTCAAACTCAGAAATAATCAGCATCTTACATTACAATTTCCAACATACTGATAACAGCAGAATAAAGACATCCAGACCTGAAATAGTCCGCCCTGACTGAATGTGGTTACCAGTATTATGTCAAGAGCATAAACTTCCAGAAGAATGTCACACCTAGTATCCAGAGCCCAAGGCGACTTCAATAAGGATAGCGATTTCCTCCAGGAATGACATGCAGGAGTTCTGGAAGCAGATTTGTGACAAAGTATTGCCTGAATGAATGTTCACACCCTTCTTCTACTAAGTCTCAGACCTCGATAATGGAGAAACACAGCTTTAACAGGTGGAATGGGTGCAATTGAGACTCACGGCCAATGCCAGGAACTCACGCCTTCCTCAAAAAACTCCCACGATTCCTCTGAAACCCTCGACCAAGTCTGAGAATCAATGACTAAAACTCCTAAAGGCTCACGGGCTCAACTCCCTGTCCTGCATTGCATTAATAGAGATATTCATGAAGGCATGCGAGCAGAAATAGAGGTGGAGTATGTTGTCAGAAGATCCACCCTTGGATGTAAAACTCCCACACCAACAAATAGTTAAGGCTTGCAATATATTCAATAGCTTAAGCGCTTCAAAAAGAGAAACTTGACAATAAACAAACAACAGTATGGCATCCAAACAGCAGATAGGTAGCAATGATTGCCACCCTGAGAATATTAATAGCGCAACGATATACTCAAACACTCAAACTGGGCCGAAAAGGTAGTCATTAATTTTCAAATTTATCTCCGAAGGAGATACATAAATTTGCCTTATTGTGCAAGTCTAAATCCTAAATGAATCCGCCAACACCAGCTAGGGAGGAATCTTTCGCCACCAAAACTGGAACCCGTTGGAATACCCACCTAGGGTTTCGAACTCCAAAGAGCTCCACCAAAATACAAACCCCAAAATAAAATAATAATCCAAGATATGAGAGAATGAGCTCTCAAGTCCTTTTTATAATGTCTTTTTTCCTTTTTAGGGTTTTCCCACCAAATCCAATTAATACATTATTATAAAATGACTATTAATTTATCATTAAAATATTCCCCATTGTCACTTTATAACCTTTTTAATATAAATATTTAATATTGCCTTTATAATTTGCACTTTTTGCTAGGCAACATTAAATAATCAAATTAATTATTATTCATTAAGTGCGCTGGAAAACGGGGACATTACAGATATGCTCCTTCACAAGAACCAAGGAGCTAGTTTGACCAAGGGTGACATAGTTTGCTACACACTTCTTTGCATTGTAAACTCTTTGCCAACAAAAAATGAATTTGAAGCAGATATTATTTTCAAATGAGTAGATGGAACCTATCTTTCCCAATCAAACGAATGGCAGAGTACATTTTTCTACAAGTTTTTGGGATGCAACAAAACTAATCATTGAACTTTTAGAGCCTCTACTAAAAGTTTAAAACTACTCAATGGAGATAAATCCCCTATGGACTATTTGTATAGGCCATGGCTAGGGCCAAGGAGGCAACGAGGGGTAGGAAAATAACAAGGATTGATGCATGCCATTCCCATATTTCCTCCTGTCCTTTTCATGCAGACTTTAAGTGGACTTCCAAATGTCTAGTTCCCATGTCCATTTCCGCATTGAACTCGCACAAAGGTTCTTGACACATTTTTCCACTCGTTTCTTCATGCGAAGTTCAACATAACTTCCTGACATCTAGTTCCACACTCAAACATCCCATCTTGATGTAAAATGGGAAAAGTAATTAAAAGAAGCTAGAAATGATAACAAAGCAAAGGAAAATACGAATCGGTCTAAGACAAAAGCACACTAGGCATTATTCTACAAAAATTTAAAATTTATCTTTTGAGTTATAAAGACAAATTTAACACTTGGGAACTTGACAGATCTAATCCATTAAGACATGACTCTTTTAAAGAATAAGATTGCATCAATTATACGTTTGAAAAAAAACAGGAAATTATAAAATGTTGAATTAAACAAAATGATGCAAATATACCTTCTTTCCTTCAATGTCATCCATTGTTAGTTGCTTTGCCTTTTTTCCTAATACTTGCACACGATCAAGGGAGAAACCATTTTTTTCTGCAACATTATGCAAGTACTCCAATCCAATCTTTCCAATGCCTGGAAATAGTGAAATAACCTGTGAAGAAGATGAAACAGAAGCTGCAATGATTGAGAGAGGTAGACTGTCATCCACCACAACACATAAAGGAGATGACCTGCCCTGCAACTGCAATTAGAGCTTGATTTCAGGTAAGGAAAGGAGATAATGAACCTTATAGAAGTTAACAATCAGAAAGCAAAAACTATGAAAATTGTTACTGCTACAGATTACAATTTTGTCTTCCATTTGACAAAAGAATTTTATGTATACAGGAGTGCACATTACAATACAATTCTCTTGGTATTAAAACACCATATATTTGGAAGAAGAAAAAAACATAAAGCCTATGGCATTACAAATAGGCCTATGAACATTACTGATGCCTAAAATTCAGAATAATCAATACTGCTAGGAATATACTATTGCTGTACATATTCAACCTTAATAATTCAAATATGGAAATTGCTTCTATGATAGGCGAATTTCTTGTATAGAAATTTTAGTTTCTCCTACACATCCAATGATTTGGGAAAACTGTAAAGCAAAGAAAATATTTTGTAATTTCACATCTTGGAACCAGCACATGTAAAATTTTACTATTGAAATAATTACATAAAGACAAGAATATTCTATGCCAACACTATTCTTAAACAACTGGATATTCAAAGAATCATGCAAAAATTTATCTTCTGTACACACTAATCTATTCATGTCAAGAATTAGCTAGCATAATAATAATATCATTCATATAAATCAAGATAAATATAGCAATTTCACTGCAATAAACATGAATATCATATGTTGAGCTTATATTATAAAGAGGAGAAAAACAAAGCATATTTTATCACATCAAATATAAAAACTTTCACTAAACAAACATTTTCACACAATCTTGTTTTTTCCAGACATTTAAACCCTAGGGGAAAGAATGCCAAGCTTTCCCCAATTCCTAGATCATCTTGCAAATGGCCACACAAGCACCAATACATTCAACCAAACTATCTTTTATAAAACTGAATTGCAAAACACATTTGACCATCCCAATTCTAGTGTTTGGTTACTAAATGGACCTAAAGAAATTTGTCAACAAGGACATCTATTATGATTTCAACATAAAAATGCATTCTTGAGACAAAGAAGGGGTGTTGAATACACCTTCAGCACTAACTAGTAAATTTGTGTGGATTCTTAGATAGTTCCCATCTACATTATATGTAGTATGCTGCCTCAAAAAATGTTTGCAACTTTGACAAGGTGTTGTAGTAGAAACCAGCAAACTGGAAGTGAGAAAATGGTGGATTTGGCCTCTGTAAATCGTTGTCTCCACTCCCGATGAAGTTGTTCAGTATTCTTCAACCCTAGGCACAACACTTGCGAAAATTTCCAACTCCAAACCCTAAGTGCCCTCCTTGCAAACCCTCACACCCTCCTATGAATGGTACGGCCAACTTGAGCAGAGGTACGACCAACAAAATGGAGTTTACAACAAGAAGAAACTCCAAGATGTCTTCCTCAAATCCAGCTTGACAAATGGACTTTGAAATGCAAAGCTCTGATGATTGCAGAAAAGAAGAAATGAACAACAATGTAGCCCAGCTGCGATCTCTGTATGAAGCCACCAATATATTCTCTAGATTGTATCTTTGAACAACGTAGAGAATGTAACTTGCAAGGGATTCCGTCCTCACAAACCCTAAGAAGAATGAACTCCTCCAAGAACAAGAACAAACTCCATATTCAATCCAGCATAAGAGAAAAATGAACTCGAAGAGCCCTTTTATAGCTCTCTCCAAAACCCATGACCCCCTCTTGGGAAATAAAATGATTTTACTTTTAAATTAAAATGTCCCCTTATGACATTCAAATATGGGTATCAACTACTCACATTGACACTACTAAAAATAGATGGATGACAATTGGCTTCGTTGATACCCAAAACTGACTAACTAAAAATAGTAAATTTGGAAGAAAACTCCGAAAACACTCCAAAAAAAGGCCAATACGCAACTCGCAACCACACCATGCTGGATAAACGGTTTGTTACATCCCTTACATTGAGAATATGTGTTTGGTTATCTATTTTGAATGCAATGTTAGTTGGAAATAACTACCTTTCATGTGAATGTGATTTGCAAGAGGAAATTCTATATTTTATAATGTAAATTGTATATGCAACATGAATGATTTTTCTTGCATAAAATTGTAAATGAAATGTCTATGAATTACAATTGAATATATACATATAAATCATTATTACGAATTATCCGGAACTATCTAATCCTAGTTTTCTTTGTCAGTGGATGCAGGATAGCCAACTCTTCGAGGCAAAGGGAAATATCATCAAGGAGAGGACGTAACAAATAAGGAATCATGAATTATCATTATGTCGTAAGACAGTGTAAGAAGGGCTTAAATTGAATCATTACCTTGGTCAAGAGTTTCAATAATTAAGTACTTTGTATTTTTTAAATAAAGTCAAATAATTAAACAAGGCATTGGCCACCCCTCATGCTCGTTGGGAACCTTTCATCTTTCTTTCGAATTTAATAAAAGAAATGCATATTCTTTGGAACCGCCATCTTACCAAGAAGAGACGTCCATGCATGGACGTTACATGCATTAGATCGGTCTTTGAGCTTATTTTTCTCTTCGCGGATTCATGCTTAGGCTTGGCCAATGTTCTATCCAACAAAGCTATTGCTTTTTTCTATCAAATTCTTATCTCTACATTATCGTACCACCTTGGGGCTGCGAACCATCTCTGTTGTTGAATGCAAATTCATGTGGAAATCTCTTTCGGAATTTATTTCATCATTATCTTGAAGCTCTCTTAATCCTCACATCCGAACTCCTTCTTTCGTCCTCTTGTACTATGGCTTGTGTTTGATAATCTGTTTGTGGCATAAGGAGTTGTGTGGAGACATCAAACTTCAGTCGACTAGCTTGAGGTCACTGCCAAATCTTGAAGCTTGTGGAGGAGCCTCTCTGGTATAGATTTCTCAGAGCAGCCGATCTCTGAATTCGTCCTTGTTAATTCTCAAGCGAGTATTTGATGCCTTGGTATTGTTGCATTGCTCGTAATTTCTATTCTTCTCCTGGAGTTCGAAACCTCTATGTTATTTTCTGTGTATATTGAATCTTGTGAACAATCTTTCTTCAAATTCGGATCTTGATATTCTTTTAAAAATCAATAAACTTGAACGAATCTCCCATGTCCTCTAGCTTTACATGTTTATATTTAATATCTTGGATCTTTGTCGGCCATGACTGGATTTTCTATCTAAACATGAATCTTGAACATGGACAAATACAGAGCCAAAGCCTGGTTCAATCTCTCATCTATTCCTTGATAACAGATTGGAGCCAAGTTCTTCTTTTTCTCTCATTATGTTAAACAGATTTACTAGAATCATGTGTCTTTCCTTGACTACTCTATGAATTATAGCCGAGCTCACACTTGAATGGCTAAGTAATCAATTAATGTAAGAGCATGTAATTTTTATATCTCAAATAAGAGATAGAATGCCAAGCAAGGGTGATTGCTGACTGCACGAGATACATGCCTGATTATGGAAATCCTTAGCCAACGTATGATGCCAGTTAGGCAAATGTCAATTTTCATGGCCAGATATACCCTAGTCAGAATGATCCTTATGGTTAGAAGGTACCTACAGAGGAGGGATCGACTAGAGGTATAGGTACATGACACTAGGCTTAGAATGGCATGATGAAACTTTGTGATTCCTTATTGATTGTGTAATGTCCCTTATTAAATTTGACCCAGAAACAGAAAAAAGAATGCACAAGTCAAGGTAAGGATTCATTTTATGTTCACATAATTTGTCTTAAAGATCTGTTTGTATCCTTAATTGATATCAACTACACATTTATTTCCAATATTAACATCTGAGAATAGGAGAAGTGCATGAAATCTCATAAATTAGCATATGAGATGAATGCATTAGTTAATTTAGCATCAACAAATACACAAGATATAAATTACATAAAGCCAAGTACACACTAATCATACTTTATCATAACTTACTACGCTCAACCGGGATAGATTATGGCCTTGATCTCTCTTTCCTAAACCTCATTGATGGAGGGACGCCTTACAGTGTCGAGGGCGCTCTCCATGCGGATCCCCTCAAGGTTTTTTACCCATCTTGGGACATTCATCATGGGATCAAATTACCAGCCTTTCCCTCCACAACCATCCTCTCTTTGGTGAGTATTAGCAACAGAGATTGTTGGCTCTAAATCTATCCTCCAGCAAGCCGTAATAACTTATGAAGAAGGCAATAATCGTTGTAAGCAACATTATTGCTTATCGATATTCATTATTCCCCATACATAGCAATAACACACTGCCTGTAGTATTTGTTCTCACTACAGTCATGACTAATTTATCTATTTTTAAATGATTTTTGTTGCATTTTAAGGTGATTTGATTGCATCCAGAAATACTTGTTTTATAGGCATGATACAACATTAATATGAAACCAAATTTGCAGTAATGGTGCATCGGGTTTGAGCAATCATACTTGCCTGGGTTTACGCGTCTCCTGTACTCGATCAAGCTTCTTTTCTTCCTACGCGAGTATGTTATGTTTAGAATCCTTCACAGATTATAGTTCAGAATGGCTGAGTATGTATGAAGAAATATGCCAATTGACTTTTCGTCCTATATCTCCTTCTCCCTTTGCCTTGAACAGGTCTCTCTCTTTTATATCCATGATTGGCCAAGAGACGTAGCTTTCTATTGCACCTGTCCTTTAGCTCAGAACATGCCTCTCCTTAACCGTTACCTCTTTTAGTTTATCCACTGCTTCGAGTAATTATTGTATTCTAATGTTTAATCAGCATAATACTATTGAATTCCTCCACCCGATGTGATACCACCTAAGGCTCCTAGCTCAGGCATTTAAGGCCATACGTGGAATAAAAGTCTTCCACATATCTAATGTTAACTCTTTTTACTGTGATGAGGACATGAGTAACACATTGTGCTTTTGAGTTTGCCATGCCACAGTATCAGACTCCTTTCCCTGTTTGACCCATCCAGGACGAATGTAAAGCAAATAACTAAATATTCGATGATGTCCAAGATAGTGACGGCCCCAAATATTTCGGCTTGGCTTCCTTGATACATCGAGAGTATCGATAATGTGAAGGTGGGCTTGATAATATTAAATTACAAGACTGTAATATGTGCCCGATGATAAACAAACAGTCGTTCTTCAATCTGTGTCATGACCTGACTTGGTATGGACTCTTACATTGGCTAGAATCTCTTGTCTTATTCCCAGCAAGTCTACATCCTCTTTCTAGCCCGATAAGGATCATTCCATTTTCCCCTCAGATTATGACTTGCCATGGCAACCCACAGGTATGCAATACACCTCCTGATAGGAATGAATAGCAGTGGCTATATATACCTGGAGATCTTTCGGCAGTTCTCCTCGTTCAATAATACATTTGAGACTCTATAAAATCAAATATCTATTGTGACTCCTATAGCCTGAAGATTGTGCTACCACGATATCAATTTCTCTAGACTCGAATCACCGGGTGGTGTGATGATTGGGGGTTATAACCTAGTATTTATACCCAACGCTGTCTTCAGGTTTATTCGATAACTCTCCCATGAGTAAATCGATGTCAGTTTTATATTAATATATATTGTATACTCGTTATATCTATAAATTGTCATTTCATAGCTATAATGTTTTTACTTTGATATTTATCACATCATAGCCATAATAATAATGTTAATTTATATATTATAATTATAATATTAATAGTAATACTTAAATTGAGATTCTTGTATTTGTATTTTGATTTTTTACTTAATTTCGTTATTTGTGTTTTAATGTTACGTTTTCGAGGGACATGACAGTCCTTCCCGCCCAAGATTGCTTGTCCTCAAGCAATCACAATTCCAAACATCTTTTTCCTTCAATAGTCACAACTCCTTAACTCAAGAAGCAGTTAGGCAAATAAAATTTTAATTATTCTTTTAAGCATAAGACACCATGGAGTAGTCTTGTTTGAAGGCACATCTAGACTAAAGCTAACACCTAACACCTGGAAGTGCTTAACGAAGCGTATATGCCGTAATATATTCATAAACACATAAATCGCAAGCCGCAAGATATACAGGAGTACAAGTAAGAGAGAAGGTTATACCCACACAATTACACACAAATCACAATGCAAGCCACAAAGTATTCACTTGAAGGTACTCGAATACACAGGAGGCATGAATTTAGCACAAGCATACATGGGAAGAGTATTCATGAAGTAAATATGTTGAAATCATTTAAGACACAAGCAAACATTTGAATACACAAGTGAAGCATATCTTAAACTCATGAAACATATACATGGGGTGTGCGCATGGAGTATTTGTAACACATCTGATGTAAGCAGTAGTACACCACTTTACAGAGTCATGAAGTATACATATAAGCATGAATCATTCACATGAGAATAGATGTCGACTCATAAGTCATAGAAATAGACGCAAGACATTGTAATACACGTTGGCAAGATCATACATAAATACATATGAGATATGTAGATCATAACACAAATTACATACAAGCATTCAAACATGAGGACTATATCAATTAAGAAGTAGATGAAGCATGAAGTATTTGTATCAGCACATAGACATATACTTATACAAGGCAAGAATCATACACCTGCAAGCGTTCGCATGGGTCACACATGCTAAATACATGTCAGATATCGAGAAAATATTTCAACGACATATAATAGGTACGCATATAATCACTCATGTTGAATACATACCATACATGGAACAATTGGTCATGCATGAAACAGTCACAAGGTTGGCACATAAGATATTGTAAGCCACAATCACTTCAGAAATTAAGCTAGTAACATACGAAGCATGAGAGAATATTGAAAGATACATAAGTCACGTTATGCAGCCTACTCACGGTATTAAGAAGGCACTCATGTATCAAACATGAATTAATCACACATAAAGCTTTCATGAAGCAATCATGCTGAAGGCACATCAAATATAATCACTCGCAAGATATGATACATACACTTAGGAATTTATAAGTAAGGCACGTTAATACACTCAGGGTGTGCAAATACACTCGGAGCAATATACATCTTCGATCGGAAGTATACACTCAAGAAATAAAGCATACATAAATATACACATGCAGTAAACATGCTAAAGCACATTAGGCATAAAGCGAGTATGTAAGACATGAGACACACTGATAAGATATGAATCATACCTTTGAACACACTTAAGCCATAAAGCATGAAGTACAGGCCATGAGAAATACATGGAGCATACACCCGCATGGAACATAGACTCGAATACATAAGGCATGAAGTATTTATGAAGTATACGCATGAAGCATACACATAGGAGTTTACACGCATAGAGCGAGAAGCATCTAGTCATTACATAAGACATGAATATGTACACTCAATTTTACTTTTATGCATGGAATAGAAGCATATCATGCATTCAATACACAATATGAGGCATTCATAAAGCACAAAATGATCATACATGTAGAGCATAGGTATAAGAGTGCTTATAGATATACTCAGCAAATACACATAATGCATGAATTATGCAACACAAGGTATACATTTAAGAATAAAGTAGTCATGTATTAGAGTACATCAGTCATGAATTGGACAAGTAAGATGCTAAGCACGTCCATACATACCATGAAACAAAAACATCATAAGATCATGAAGTATATGCACAAGTGCATGAAGTCACCAAGCATACATATGAATACATGTAAGTCATAAAGTATACACTTGAATACAAGTCACAGCAAATACAAGGTCATAGAATACACACTTGAATGCATCGTCATGAAGTACACACTTGAATTCAAGGTCACAAAGTATACAAATGTGTCATGGATTATACACTCGATTACATATACAGGTCATGGAGTATATACTCGAATACAATTACAATCATGGAGTACACACTTGAATACAATTGCACGGTCATAGAGTATGCACTCAAATACAATCACAAGACATAGAGTATATACTCAAATACGAATACAATCGAATGAAGTATACCGTCAGACAGTGGGGAAGGGGTTGTAGTGCATCCCATACTACACCATTGTCCCGTCCCACCATCCCAAGGTCATTAAGCATACACATGAGTATGAAACATACACGCGAATGCACATAATACACAAAGTATTCACATGAACATATGTTACAAGTATATATATAAGTCACAGAGTAAACCTTTGAATACACATACATTATCTCAAAGCACACACCGGAATACATGTAAGGCACACGTAGTATACACAAGATGGCAAGAACATGCTCAGATACCACTTGTAATGTCCATTATTAAATTTCTCCTAGAAACAGAAAAAAGAATGCACAAGTCGAGGTAAGGGTTCAGTTTAAGTTCACATAATTCGTCTTAAACATCTGTTTGTATCCTTAATTGATATCAACTACACATTTATTTCCAATATTAACATCTGAGAATAGGAGAAGTGCATGAAATCTCTTAAATTAGCATATGAGATGAATGCATTAGTTAATTTAGCATCAGCAAATACACAAGATATAAATTACATAAAGCCAAGTACCAACTCATCATAGTTTATCATAACTTACTACGCTCAACCAGGATACATTTTGGCCTTGATCTCTCTTTCCTAAACCTCATTGATGGAGGGACACCTTACAGTGCCAAGGGCGCGTGACCAATCTCCATGTGGCTCCCCTCAAGGTTTTTTACCCGTCTTGGGACATCCATCATGGGACCGAATTACCAACCTTTCCCTCCACAACCATCCTCTCTTTGGTGAGTATTAGCGACAGAGATTTTTCGCTCTAAATCTATCCTCCAGCAAGCCATAATAACTTACGAAGAAGCCAATAATCGTTGTAAGCAACATTTGTAATGTCCCCTTCTCAAATGTGATCGTTTCAGTTGACCGTTGGCCTATTTCGGAGACCCGTAGGCTACTCGGATGGTGAAATTAGGGTTTCCTAATTTTGAGGAGGTTGTTGCTTGAAATTTGGAAATCGGATTGCGGATTCTTTCTGGGTTTTCAGAGAGCTTCGCGGTGGTATGGTCAGTTTGGCGTTTCGAGCAACTTCATGAATTTACTATTTTTAGTAAATTTTATTTTTGGCAATGGACAGGTTGGGTTCAGTTCAGTTGGTCTTCTTCTTCAGATGGTTCAGTTGGCAATATTGTTTTTGGCCCTTGGGTGCATTTTTATGGAGAGATAAGTATTTTCAAATTATAATATTATAATTTAATATTATAACGCCCCCCTTGCCTAGCATTATAACTTTATGTTGTTTTTAAAAAGGGGACTTTATGGGTAAGCTCTTCATTGAAAGATAAATTATATTTTGAGGCCAAATTATGGGTTAAGTGAAAATGGGCGCCTACTTGAGAAAAGGTTGATTTTTATAAAAAGTGAAATATTTTATTAAGGGAAAAGGGACGCCACTTTGGAGGGATAAGGAGTCAACTTCAAATTTGAAAATGATTTGACCTTGGTTTGGGCGCCCTTCTAGATGCTTGTGGAAGATTCTATTCAAGTCTATATAAGGAGGCTTCTATTCTTCATTTGACATCTTCTGTCTACCATACTGTTATGCTGCTGCAATGTCTTCAGGCAAGCTTCGAGGAAAGCATACCTCCTAGCATTTGGCTTATCTTCTTGCTTGAAAGATAGCAACAAGTTGAGAATTAGATTGTAGTTGGATTGTTTAGCATTGTAGTTGAGCTGTCTTGCATTGTTGTTGATATTTAAGCATTTCTATCATATTCTAGAGTTCTCGATTTTGCATTGCTGTAGGAGGTTTTCATTCATATATCAAAAATTAAAAAAGATATTGTTCTGGGTGTTTGTCATATCCTCTTCTCTTCTTGGGGCGACCCTATTTGCAAATTTGTAGATTTTTTAATCATGTTTCTGATTTTTCCTAGCTAAATCGCCCCTACAAGAGGGTCGTATGTAACGCCCCGCTAAGGGACCAAGTAGATTAACACAAAAGACTATCAACACCAAGCCAATTTTTTTATTTATTTATTTATTTTTTAGGAAACTTAAGTAACACTAACTAATGCAATTTAACCAATTAATATGAATGACATCATTACATTAACATGATATTATAATCACATTATAACCTGAAAGTAATATTGAACATAACCCATTTGCACACCTATCCACCATGGTCCCCTAACATCGCTATTAAGATACACCTACACTAATTAAACCAAAAAAAACATATTTGATACACTATGACCTATTTTATTAACACTTGAATATAAATTAATCTCATACATCGAATTATATATGATAACATATCTAAATTATCTTCAAACCTCATCTAACACTATGCCAATATAAATATATTCTTAATCAATGTTATAAAATAAGTACATAAAGATATATCATATCTACTACTTAATTAAACTCATATGCATTATAAATACAACATTTTTATATTAAACCTCTCTATTACATACTAAACAATAGTAAAAATGTGTATAATCAAGATTGTATCAATTCACTTACTTTTCCTATATAAGAATGCTACCATGAACACGATTCATTAATCTAAAAAGTACATATGTATAAGATACACTAAACATAATTTTTTTATGAAAATATCACCTGCACAAAGATTCAACTCTAGAATGAAGCGAAAAGAAAGACTCTCCATGTTGTGTACGAATTGCACCACCTAAATCCCAATGGATGGTTCGAAAATACAACCTACCACGTGGAACCCTGAGGCCCACTCCCTCTGAGCTAGGAGACAACACTAGGCCCCACAAATAAACAAACAACAGAACAGAAACAACAAGTGGTTGACACTAAACATCCAAAGAAGACTACCAAAATAAGAATCAACTGAAAATTACAATAACTTCACAAATACTTCTAGGTACTTCTATAGACCCAATCACATAACACAAATGGATAGAAAACTAAAAAGCTTATCATTAAACCACAACACTACAATAAAGTATATTACATCAATCTTATAATCTTATAACATAATAACTCACTTTAGTTTAGTAATTCACAATCAAGACCAACAATGCACATCCCTGACATAATTGATCTTTACATATACAGAAATCTCAACATAAGATCTCACAAATATGAAGAAACTAACAACATGCAAATAGTAAACACATTTAAATAAAAATGGTACAACACAGTACAGATCAAATAATATAGTTATACACTCTAATACAACTTTTAAAATTGAACTAATTCTCACTTAACAACCGGCAAATTTGTCAACAATAAAACAGCCATAAAACAGTCATATCAACTCAAAATCAAAATCTATAAAATACCCATTGCAGATTTAGTCGTTGACTGCTCAGCAACGCGAACAAAATTGACCAAAAGTGAATCATAAATTTATAAAACACAAAACAATAGACAGCTCTTATAAAACCCTCTTTTCGGCAATATTCGATTACAGTCAAATGACAAAATGAGTACTCAATAATCAAATTTCATCCAAAATAAAATATATTAAAAAAAAATCTTAAAATTAATTTAAGCCCTTTCAAACCCCTATAAATCTAAAATCTCAATCTTCCATTGACTGTTTACAGGGAGAAATAAAGATATTTGCAGTCATAGAGGAGCAATTTGACAGCAGTCCCGTGTTTCAACCATAGCTCACAAAATACGATCTGGGTTTCTGAAATTTTTGGACAGAATTTAAACGACAACGAGATGAAAAAACCCTTTAAAAATCTCACCAACCCAGTTTGTAAATTTACATTTATGAGCAACGCAATCAGACCCTTTTACTGGTAAAGAATAAGAACAAATATGTATTGATTTTTATTGTAGAATAAATAAATGTTTCATTCACACACAGAAATAAAACTATCAAATATTTATTTTCAAAAATCGAAAAAAAGAAATCAATCAAATCATTCATGCATACAAAAGAAAAAATTTAACACAAGATTTGAAAATCCAACCTGGATCCAACGCTTGGGAATGACAAAAAAATTGATGCTGAGCTCCAAAGTTTTCAACTTTCAAAACCCTCAAATTGCAACAAATTTCTCATTGCTCTTTCCTCTTTGCAAGCATGTAAAAATCTCTCCCGAAAAAGAATCCAAATCCAACATGCACTCCTCAAAAACAAAATAACCCAACACAAAGGAAACCCTTTATCTCCTCCCAAAATAAAGAGAACACTTCCCCAACCAAAAGACAACCTCCTAGCCACCCTTTTAACTTCCATTTTCGTCATTTTTCATAATGGAGTAATTAGGGTGGGTTCTAGACTCTAAAAAAATAATTTTATAAAGTAAAAAATACCTCTCACCCATAAAGCTATCACATAGGAAACATTTTAAATCATTAAAACCATATAAAGACTCCATAAAACATATATTTAGTGACCATTTTAATAAAATGAATCAAGAGACTAATAATGCAAAAATTATATCCAAACAAAAGTAAAACAAATATTACTCAATAAACAATAACCAAATACCAAATAATGATAATAATAAACAATAATTAAATAATTATTCCTCAAAATAATAACATAATAAAATATAATATAAATAAATATCACTTATGGATAATATTATATCACACCTCAAACACATTAATAAAAATCATAACAATAAATATGATAGATTCAATATCTAACTTCACTCAAATAATTCACAAACTAAAGTAAAATATAAATCATAAAATAACTTCACATAAAAGAGCAACATTCACATCAAAAGATAAATAACACTAATCACAATCATAACAACACAACTAACCATAGGGTTTAACACCAACAGGTTGGGATCTAAAACTAAGGTTATACAACAAAATCAAACAATCACATATCACATAAGAAACAATCAAATAAATGCAACACTCCAAACATAGGGTAAAGGAGATCAGACATTGTCTCATGACAACTCGAAAAAGTTAACACATTCTTCATCAATTGTCTCTAATTGAGAACAATGGCTTAGGTTAGGTTATAATTTGGGCCTAGATGTTATCTCCTCAACCACCATTGGGATTAGAGGCACCTCAGACCTGCTAATTTAGGTAGAGACGTAGCCTAGTACCTCTTCACTTAAACATACAAATTAGAGCACATGTGTATAATAGCCGAAGCACTAGGAAAGAAGCTCTAGCAATCGTATCTCATTCTCGTATGTCTCTCATACGTCCAATGGTACGATGCCGCCCTTTTTACTTATCATAACAAATATACTACTGTATCACTCAATTATCCAAGTAAATTTCTGCATAATAACAATAATATAATAATATGCATCATACTCACCAAAACACTAATAGAAGCTCATGCCCCATCTTGCAACCACAAACCTTGAACACAAATCAGTATATTTTATGAAAATAAAGATAACCATAATCAAAATCATAATAATATGACAACACAATGATAATATATTGGAATCAAGTGAAAACCCTAAAGGTAACAAAACACTTTCATCACATCAATGTGTCAATAACATACATCGTAGTAATGGTTATGTCTGAACACACATCATGATAAATATATTCTTAAACACATATAATAAATTATTTCCTAACCTTTTTACTTAGTCCATAAATTCATGATATACAATATCAATTATTTAACATCATTAGCACATACCTTTAAATGTTTCTATTATTTTACTTTCATCTCCAAGTTCCAAAGCCAAACTTCCTGCACATCCACTATGAGAATGGAGGGGCACTACACCGTACCATTTGAGGATGCCTTGGGACTTGTGCAAAATAAATGGAGGCTGTTTGGTGAGGTTTTAGGTTTTCATTTTGGGCACCTTTATCATTAGAGCAATCTGCATTTGATTTCGTGTCAATAGGATGAGATTTGAGCAAGATATAAGCATTTGAGTGAGTGTTAGGTTGCAAATTTCTTCATTTTATGTTGCAGGTCTGATATATTAGAATTGAGAAAGTTGTCCCCTTGGCTGGGATTGAGCATTGGAAGTTACATTTGGTATTGGAAAGACATACTATACAGTTGCAGCTATGAAGAACTTGGAAACTCTAGATTTAATTGAACATTATGACATATTGTAAGCTGTTAGTAGTACTATCAGCCATTCTTCTCTTATCTCTCATTTACTCTATTGTATTTCCCACTGAATAAGTGGAAGAGACTGGCTTGCCGCCTATTTACTTTCAGTTATTAAGTTTAGGGACCCTCTGACCATATGCTCGCCATCACTCGGCGCCATTCTTGGTTAGGGTTACTTCAGTTAATCATGCATTGATCCTCTGACCATATGCTCGTCTGCACAGGCACATTCTTGGTTAGAGTTTCCTTCTAGTTTGCATTTGCATTAGATCCTCTGACCAATGCTCACACCTTGCCCACATCGGGATCCTGGTGTACTGTTGTGACCTTTTTTCACACATCGCCCCACCGCGAATGGGGACCCCCAGTTGCCTGCTAGTTTTTAGGGTTTTGTCTCCTCGCAATGGTTTCGTGAGATCACCTTCAATAAGAGTTTCAAGTCAGTTTGCCGAGAATTGCCCGAGCCAAGTCAGTAATTCATGCTTGAATCAGTGCGTAGACGTCATGGAAATGCTCAGAAGGCCCAGGAAACGAAGATCGCTTGTGAATTCGGTCAATTCTAACACTTCCTATTTTTTAGGGAAATTTGCTTTTTCGATTTTTCATTTTTAGCATTTTTGGGCCAAACAAGGTTCCCTATTTTTTAGGGTTTGCTTTTTCTATTTTTAGAAAGTTTCTATTTTTAGAAAGTTTCTATTTTTGGAAAGTTTCTATATTTAGAAGGTCCCGAATTCCAAAAATGCACTCAAAAGTCCAAAAAAATTGAAAAATCACTCAGAAAATCAAAGAGAAAATTTAAAAAATTATTGAAAAATCTGGAAAAAACAGTCAAAAAGTATGAAAATCAGACCCAAAAAACATTGAAATCTGGAAAAAATCAAGTCAAAACCAATCAGATCTGAGGTTGAAATCACCAAAAATCAGCTCAAAAAAGATGAAGTTCTTGGAAAATCTGGTTAAGTCTAGAAAATTCACCATTTCCAAGAAGGAGAATGTCAAGAGAGAAAGGTATGAATGTCTGAAAGCTGGTGAAGTCCGCCCAGCACTAAGGAAGCATATCCTAGACACACCTAAAGTCCGCCATGCTCAACATCCTAACCCCCTCTAAAGTCCGCCATCCACTCAAGAGGCATGTCCAAAAGGTTTGGAAAGTCCGCCTAGGCATGTGAGGAGAAAAAATCAAAATTTTTGCTAAGTATTGATGCCTACCAAGGGGAATTTCGAAATTCTGCTAAGTGTGAGGGCCTAAAAAGGTGGAAAATTGATCTTTGGCTAAACATTATGACATTTCTAAGGGATAAAATGTTGAGACAAATGCTAAGAAGCTTCAAAGTCCGCCCTCACATCCAAGATACTTGTCCAAGGTGTTAAGGAAGTCCGCCTAAGCACATGGAGGGAAAAGAATGATTTTTGCTAAGTGTTAGTGCCTAGTCCAAGAAAAAATTCGAATATTTGCCTAAGTATAGAGGCTAAAGGATGGAAAATTGAGATTTTTGGCTAAATATCATGACGTTTTCGAGAAGCTAAGTGCTAAGTTTGGAAGGACAAGTGCTAAAGAAGATTAGGATATGGCAAGAAATAAAACGAAGTATGCCTAACACAAAGGTGGAAAAGAAATTAAATTTGCCTAAGTGTGGGTATCTAGAGAAAATATTGAGAAACTGACAACTTCGGCCGAAGAAAAATGCACGAGGCAAAGAGAAAGGAAGGATCGCCCTTGGCCAGAAGGAAGAAGAATTTGTCAAGCGTCAAAGAAATTCGCCCAATGAAGACATCCAGACAAGGATTTTTCTTACAAAAATTCGACTGAGCAAGAGAAAATTTGACTTGGGCGGAAGAAAATAGGCTCAGTGTAAAGGAAAATTTCGCCTCGGCAAAGAAAAATAGGGATCTTGCATAACATTTGACGACGGAATGGCTTAAGTTTTGACTTGGCTAGACGAAATTGAGGATAAAATTGGAAAATGCACTCTTAGCCAAGAAAAATGAAAGAGAAAATCAAAATAGCCATGGGTCCAAAATGAACGGGTTGGAATAAATTAAAATATTTTTAATATTTTAATAATTTATTTTCAACTACTGGGAAATTTAAAATGCCTTGGACAAAATCAAATTTGCCAGACAAGAATTGGAAGAAAATAAAGTACGCCAAGCAGAGATGAAATTCGACGGGCAAAATTAAATTCGCCATGAATTTAATTAAATATTTAATGTTTTCTTTTAAAAAATTCGAAAAATCAAAGATAATTATTTAAGCAAAAAAATCGAATTTTTTGAAGATCAGTGAGATTTACTTGGATAAGCTCGAGACTGATTCTTTTCGAAAAATAAAGGAAACTTGCCTGTTTGAATAAATGAAAACAAATCGAGATCGAGAGAGAAGATGGCAGTTGCTAAAATAAATTCAATCCTTCAGCATTATAATGAGTTTCAACAACTCATTTTTTCACACACAGCTGAAGAGAAATTTAATCTTTCTCGAAATTATCAGGCAATTGATTGATCAATAAGCAAAGTCGAATTTTCCAAAAGGTGAAAGAGTGTTATGCTGAAGAATTTTCGCAGGAAAAGAGAAGAGATTTATTGAAAGCTGAAATTCTTCTGTGCAAGAGGGGCGCACTTCTTTTTCTAAAAATCAGATTTTTAAATCTGATTTGCATCCAATAGTTCTTCACTGGGGTTTGATGTTCAATCAAATGAATTTGTTATCTCTTTTCTGTCCTTTCATCTTGACGAAGTTCTGATGAAATTCTTAACTTCATCCAATTTACTTTCAGCTTGTTTTTTCGCAATAATTTAATTATTTAACCAGCTGAAAGTAAATTTTCGAATCCAAGGCACGAGATTTAATTATTTGAAAAAGTCCTTGTATTAATGTTAATCTTTTGGACTGCAAGTTGACGACCACGGCAGGCGAACCATCAAAGAAGTTGAAAATGAAGTTTGCCAGCAAGGGTGCTCAGCGAGAGACCAAAGTCATTTCAAAATGGAAGAATGTCGTGGACACCGATCTCGGACACGTCAATTTTGATGAATTTAAGAAAAGAGTGTATGGGCAGAAGGGACTTCCCACACCGATAGCCAAGCGGATAGTCAGAAACGGGATTTTTCAGGCAGCTGGATTCCCACTGGCAATGGATTGTGCAGAATTGATGGTGGAGTGTGCTCTCCACTATGACGCTCAGAAGAGACAGATCATCGCACCTGATGGAAGAGTTTTGGCACACTTAGGCGAAGTGGCAATCCAGGAAACCTTCGGCATCCCGGAACATTCACGGACGGTCTATAAGACCAAGGAAGAAGCCAAAAGATTATATGACAGCCAACCAGATTTGTGCGCCACAACAGTTAACAAGGTGTGGATGGACAAGCCTAAGACTTCAATCAAGAAGTTGCCCAAGAGACCTCGCGAACAGACTTCAAGGAAGATTTTGGGGATATCATACTGATGCTGAATAGAATAGCTGGTAACCCGCAAGGCGCCTTTTTCGAGAGCTGGATGTACTATTTCATGGACGAGATCACCTCTGGTGTCAAAATGTTCAATTGGTCACGAATGATAAGTGACAACCTTCATGAGCAATTGATCAAACTCGAAGAGACTAAGTCTTTTCATATGAGTTCGTATGTTGTATACCTGTTAGCCAGATCATACAAGTATCCAGGGTTGATCTGCAAGGGCAAAATTGGCAACAGGGAGAACGAACTCAGGCCTTACGACTGTTACCCACAGCTCCAATTGAAGGAGAAGACTCACTTCAGGAGGGTGCATGATGCCTTCCTAATGCATATTACCAAAAAGCTTCAAGGAGGAGTGCATCAGAGGCTGAGCCACGAGGTGAAAAGTCTTATCAGTAAATACGGGTCTTGGTTCATCCAGTTCCCTAAGTTCACATATGTCAGGATCCAGGGATTTACTGGAAATCCCTATAAATTGCCCATCTATCCGACAAATCGGATGATCTTGCTCGAGGTCTTGAGACAATTAGAAGAATACCAGAATATCCAGAGGCCAACCAAGAAGGCATCTGTCACATTCCCGTTTTTCATCGGGAACATGTTGGAGTATTGTCCATCAGCACAGGCAGTTGAGAGTGCAAGGTTGGAAATCCAATGGTATCCTTTCACGGGCTACAAGTCCAGAGTCAACTATGACCCACATCATAACATTCGGACAGTGGAAGGGAGAAAGTACAAACACAGGATGGAACTGGAAGATTTCTGAGCAAATGTTGCCGATGAGTATGAAGTCAGACGGAAAATGTGGTCCAGGATGCCACTAGATTTCATGAGGGCAATTGAGTTTTGTCGGGTGCCTGATCAATTACAAGATGATGGAAACCACGTCCAGCCACGTTTCGAGGAAAGCCGACCTCTTCCTCTAGTGAAATGGTCAAAACCCGAGCACGCAGACCTGGCAACCCTAACGAGACCAGTGACTAAATACTCTTAGTGGTGGGTTGACTATCATGCCCAAGAATTGAGACAGAGAGGAATCACGCTCACATATGATCTATTGAGCGAGTCAGAATCATATTCTTCTAATGCCGGTGAATCCCATCAGGACTTGGTCGGGATCGGAGAGAAAAGGAAGGAAATAGTCCCAAGTACAGAGCCTGCTTCCAAGAGGCATAAGGGAGAACCTTCTCGTTCAGCAGCATCCCGGAATATTGCGAGTTGGTGGCTACTATAGATGAATCCTTGGTAGAGATGCTTGAACCTCCTCCAGTTCAGGAGGAAAATATTGAACCTATTCAGCTAGACGACGAGGAGCCTGCGTCACCTACAGGCACAGAAATCTTAGGTTCAGACAATGATATAGAAGCCCAGAATAACGACTTCGAGGAGGGAATGATTTCCGCTCTCAGGGAAGTTATGGATGTTCCGAATAAAGAAGAGGTTCAGGTAGAGGATGGGATTGAACAGTCGACCATTCCACAGTGGCTGTTAGAAAGGATGAAAATTCAGGTACCTGCAGAGGCTCAACAAGAGGAGGATGATACTGCCGATTTCTTGGCAAGATTGGAGCAAGTCGCAATCAAGAAGCCTGCCAAGAAGTTCTCCACCATTCAGAGGAATGAGACAGGCAACCGTTCTGTACATATTGCAGTGCCCACGGTGGACAAGCCACAAGACGAGATCACCCCACAGGAATATGCCATAACCACTGTTGACCTTGGCCCAACCTCGAAAGGTCAAGAGGTGGAGGAATTAGATAATTCCGTCTCGACCATCAAAGCGAGACTGGAAAAGGAAGTGGCTAAGAAGAAGGAGTATAAGAAGGAGGTCGAACGTCTTAAGGAATATATACAGCATTTGACCCAGCCACTTGATCAGGGCAATGCGATTGTCCCTCCTCTTCTCAATTCATCACAAGAGGTGACTAAGGATGTCGAGTACGGAATGGTGATGGCCAAGGAAGCTCAAGACTGGATGGCAAGTGAAGGCACGGAAGCGGCATTGTTCATGGAGAAGTTGGCACTGGCTTATGGGCAAACTTCATGCTTCCTTTCCAGACTGATGGATATGGCAGAGGCATGGGAAGGTATTCCGGATATGCAGGAAAGGCTTATTCCAAGCCTTAGAATCTTGAAGGGCACTCCAAGAGAGGAGTTGGTTGATAAAAGGGTGATTGCTGCAGGGGCAGCATATGATTTCAATCACTGGTTTTGGGCAGTAACTATACGTAGGGAAGTTTTAGAGAAGGCAAAAGTGGATGGACTTAGAATCAAGGAGCAAGTAAAGGACATCCGAGAGAAAATTCACATGACAGCTGCAGAAATGTTTGATCAAGAGATTGTCCGAGAAAAGGATATGCAGCTGGAGGAGCTGAAACGAAGGGTTCAAAAAAATTTCTTCTCGACTACTGGACCACTTCTAAAAAAGGATTTTGCGAGAGTGGCAAGTCTTTCGGCCATCCGGAATGACTTTGGGAAGCAAGAAGCAGAATGGGCAAATACCTTTGCCAAATGTGCAAAGAACTTGGACGAGCTCGAATTCCGGATCAGCATGTTGCCACCTGTCATGATGGAGGAGGTCATTGCCGTTGTGTCCAGATTCGTCAAATGCAATGCTCCTCAGAAGGATAAGGACGCCTCTCCTAGAATATAGCTTTAACTGCCTCTCTACTGATAGTTTACTGATGGATGACTCTTGATATTTTGGGAAACCCTAATTAGAGTTTGGTTGTAATAATCTTGGCCGTTAATCTTGTTTTAATCTCGGCCCTTCATTTCATTTTTGAAGCTCTATATAAACTGATGCTCTCTCACTTTCATTTGTGTGGAGACAAAATATGAGATTGTTGCATTGAGACTATTTTGAATAATAAAAGCTCTTGAGCATGATTTGCCTTGAATAACTTCTTATTATCAAATAGTAAGCGAGGTTACATATCTCCTTCCGCCATAGATTAAAGTTAAAGTTAGATTAAATAGAATTTGTTTCGAAAGTTGGTTAATTGAATGAGAGATTGATCGTATTGATTCAATGGTGAAGTGTAGCTCATACTTTCTTCAAATGGATGATTTGCATTCGATGAGTAAAGTTAGCCTGAGTTCTTAATTGTGGAAACTTAACCTCAGCCTCATTCGAGGTTTGAAAACTATTCTCACAACCCTTGAAGATTGCACCCATTTTGCGTATGTTGTCCTGCAGGAGGCGAAACAAAGTGTGGTTTATCCTCTTCACCGAGTCTATACTGTCTCTTGAGTTCTTAGGCATAGACTAGATTCTCCTGAACCCTTATTCTTTTTGCCATTTTTTTTTTTGAGATCCACATCGAAAGTCCTAAGTGAAGAAAGCCTTCAATGATAAATTCCCTAAGTCCTAAACTTGTGAAGATTTTCTTACGTAAGTCCCCTTGTTTATTACCAGCATATCACAACGGCCATTGAGCTTATCCACACGTCGAGACCCGACTAAAGAAACCTTGGAATCGCCATATGATCTTCTCGCAATCTTAGCATACGCGGTGGTTTTTCAAGAGAGGATAGAGTGTCTTTGGGCATTTTATTTTGAAGTGTTCGGTGGATGATAAAACGTACACCAACATGTACATTCTGGTTAGAGTTACTTCCCGCATCGTTTTGGTTTAGAGCTAACCTTAACGGGTGCATGTTGATTGTAATTACATTGTGAAAAAAAAAAATTGGTCCGGTTCATTACAGTGGTATCAAAGCCATGATTCTGCCAACTTGTGCCCTACAGTGATTCGGTTGTCAGATGAGTGACAGTGATTGTAGATACTTCACCAGAAGTCAAGCCAGAAGACAACAGACACAGTTTCCGCCAGTGCCCGAAGCAGATACTTTTTCAGAGGCTTTGAGAGAAACAGGAAGAGTAGTAGATACAGGTAAAACAGTTGAGAACATGGCAGAAAGTCATAAGCAAGCCATGGATGAGAGAGATGAAAGGATGGAAAAGAAGTTTGATGGGATGATTGATATGATGTCCCGTTTGCTTGCACGAATGGACCAGCAAGTTCCTCAGAATCATACTCCTAATCAAAACCATGCTACAGGAGAAAACAGTGGAGTCAATGGGAACAATGGCAATGGAGGGAGCAGGACTATTGGTCAGCATGAGGCCACCTCTAGAGGATCAGCCTCTAGGCCGCTCTTTCCTACATTCACTCAGAGGGAGGAACCACAAGCTGAAGCTGCCATTCCTTTTGTAGATGATGCCAAGCAAGCCTACCTGGAGTATGCCACCTTACCCCCTGACCTTAGAGACCAATGGTCCTTTGATCAATTCTTGAACCAAAGAAACAGAAGAAATGGAGGAAGAGTTGATAACCGTGCTCATATGGCTCCTAGAACTGATTATCAACAAGCCCTTAGGAAGGTATCATTGGCTCACTTCGATGGAAGTGATAAGTGTTCAGCAAGGTCATGGGTTCAGAAGCTTGACAACTACCTTTCACTTCGTCCCATGCCAGAAGAAGATGCCATCAAGTTTGCAACACTACATTTGGAGGGAGCTGCCCATGAGTGGTGGTACCATGGTTTGGTCATGCTTGGCCACAACCTCATTCAAACCTACGTTGAATTCACCAATAAGCTGATTGATAGGTTCGACACTAAGGATCCTGAAGTGAGATTTCGCGAGCTTGCACAATTGAAGCAACATGGCTCCTTGGATTCTTACATAGCTGATTTCCAAAGGCTTTCCATGATGGTGCCCAACATCACTGAAAGAAGGTTGGTTGTATTGTTTTCTGAAGGATTGGTTGAGCCCTTGAAAGGGTGGGTTAAAGCCTTCAATCCACCAAGTCTCGAAGAAGCCATCAAAAAGTCTCAAAGCATGGAGTTATCAGCCCCTAGGCCTAAATTTCCGCCAAAGCCCTTTGGTCACAAGAAGGATAAGAGGCGTTTTTCAAATCAGCACAAGAAGTTCCCACCCAAGTTGACTGAAGAGCAACATGAACAGCTTAGAAAAGAGGGCAAGTGTTATACATGTTTGGAGCCTTGGGTTAAGGGTCATAGATTGTAATGTCCCCTTCTCAAACCTGATCTTTCCAGTGACCGTTGGCCTTTTTTCTGGGAACCCGAAGGCTAGTCGGAAGGTAAAATTAGGGTTTCCTATTTTTAAGGATGTCCTTGCTCAGAGTTAGTGGATTCAATGGCGGATTCTTTCTGGGTTTTCAGAGAGCTTCGCAGTGGTATGTTCATCTCGGCTTTCTGAGCATCTTCAGGAATTTACTATTTTTAGTAAATTCTATTTCTGGCAGTTTTTCAGTTGGGTTCGGCTTGGTTGACTTCCTACTTCAGTTTGGTCAGTTGACTTGGTCATTATTGGCTTCAGGGCACAATTGGAGAGATAAGTTGATATATTCAATTAAAAGTCACGTTTTAATATTTTATTCGAACGTTGACCCCTTGGCCTAGTCTATTGACTTTATGTTGTTTTGAAAAGTGGTCTTTTTGAGGGTGGCGCCTCATTAAGGATTATTTTATATTTTATCCAAAGTCAAATCAAGATATAAGGTGGGCGCATTTATTAAAGTATTGAATTTATTTTAAAAGTGAATATTCAACTTGAAGGAAAAGGACGCCATTTTTGAGGAGATTAGGGTTTTTGACTTTGAGAGGAGTTTAGGGTTTCGAGAAGTCAACCTGAAATTATAAAAGGAAGACTTGGATCATCATTTGGGTATCTTTGGTCTATGCTAATGTTATGCTGCCGAAATGGTTGCGGGAATTCTTCGAGGAATGAATGCCTCCTAGTCTGGGCTCGACTTCGTGCTTGAGAGACAGCACCTAGTGGAGAGGTTCGATTTTTGAGTGGTTTTATAGTAAGTTTTGCATTGTTGTAGAGTTATTGCTTTGTAGTTCAGTTTTTGCATTTCATAACTTTTCTGGAGTTGCTGATTTGATACAGCAGATCCATGTTTTTACTCATATCTCAAAAAATACAAAAATGCTAGTTCTGGGTATTGCATCAATCTTTAAGTTTGTAAGGAGCGTTCATTTTCTCCAATTTATAGATTTTAATGTTGTGTATTGAATTTTTAATGCCAAGTCGAATTCTTCAGCTGGGCCGTACCATTTAATGGCATTGGGATTCGTGCATGATTCATGTGTGGGTTTTAGATCTGTTTTCAGGGTCTCATCTTAGGCGTCTACTTGGTTAAGGCTTAGTGCATTTAATCTCTAGTCAATCGGAGGTCATACGTGGAAGATATGAGCATTTAAGTCATTCATTAGACTGCTGTTTATGCATTTAATGAGCAGATTTGTAACAGAAAACAGAAATCAGTATTTGATCCTTGAAAGCATTGTGGTTTTGATATCACTATCCAAGATACGAGTGGTTCTCAATGAGGTAATACTGATCCTGTAATTTCACAAGAGTTTGGCAGGCGAATACTTCTAATTTGTAAAACTGACAGTAGTACTGGCAGTCTTTCTTTCCTGTGCAAATCTGGTTGTAATTCTCAATTTCATTTGAAGTTTGTAATAGATAAATCTCCGCCCTATGGTAGCTACTTCCCATTCTGGGTGAGCAAGCACATTCTGGGTGTTGAGTACTTTTCAGCTTTCAGCATTTCAATTCAAGCTTTACTTTCTGTAATCACTCCGTCATATGGTCGCCCCTCACTCCGCATTGGATTGGGTAGCACATACTTGACATTGAGTTCTTTCCTGCATTTAGAATAAGAAGATCCTCTGACCAATGCTCGCCATCATTGGCGCCATTCTGGTTAGAGTTGCTTTCTTGCACGTTTGGGTTTATCCATCTAACCTTAACGGGTGCACTGTTTGTAATTGGTAATCTGTTAATTGAAAAACAAAAAAAAATTTGGCTCGGAATATTTCATAGATGTCCTGGAAGAGGGCGTTCTAATCAAATGGGGGCCTATTCAGACTATGGATCAGAATCTGATATGTCTGATCAGCAGTCTTATTTTGGGGACAGTGAGGAAGAGAGAGCTCCAGAAGAGTCCGATCATGAGCAAGGAGTTGGGGCCCCTATTGCCCAACTCTCTAGTTTCCAAAAGAATGAATCTTTCAAGGTTCGTGGTGGAGTTGGAGGTCACCGAATTGTTGCCTTGATTGACACTGAGGCCACACATAATTTCATTGACGAAGGAGTGGTTGCAAAGAGAGGTCTCAAAACTAAAGAATTTGAAGGCTTCAAAGTCATGGTGGCTGATGGGTTTCATATTTCCTGCAACCAAAGAGTTCCTAACATGTCCATGCAGTTAGGCAACTATGAAGTCAAAGATGACTTCTATGTAGTTACTATTGGTGACACTGATGCAGTATTTGGTATACAATGGTTACGCTCACTTGGTGAAATCTCTCTCAATTTACAAACCATGGAGCTCAAGTTCCAATATGATGGAAAGAAGGTGGTGTTAAGAGGAATGTCCAATGGTGGTCCTCGGATTGTGTCATTCAAAAGAATGGTGAAGTATTCCAAGCCAATTTTTATTCAATTTTTCAATTACAATCAGCAGAGCAATACACAGTCGTTAGGGTTAGCTCTAAACCAAAACGATACTGAAGCAACTCTAACCAGAATGTACACCAGGATCCCGATGTGGGCAAGGTGTGAGCATTGGTCAAAGGATCTTAAAGAAATGCTAATACAAAGAACTCTAACCAAGAATGCGCCGGCGAACGACGAGCATGTGGTCAGAGGATCCCTACCAACTAATAAACTGAAATAACTCTACGTCAAAAATGTGCTTTCCAAACTGAGATGGAATGGGAGCTACCATATGACGGAGGTGCTATGAATTACAATGCAATTAAGGAAAATAAGCGAGAATGCTGAAAGTAACTCGACACCCAAAATGTGTTTTCTAACCCGGAGTGGGAAAGGAGCTACCATAGGGCGGAGATGTAAGATATTACAAAGCAACTTCAGGATGTAAGATAAGTATTACAAATCATGATTAAGCAAGATTAAAGAACTGCTGTCAGTACTACTGTCAGCTTACAATATGATAGAGAATTAGCCTGCCAAGAGCATGGAGTTAGAAAAATTCAATGAGCATTTAAATAGAGAATTCTCCTTGCTTAATGGAAATACCGAGACTGATTTCTTCTCTCAAAGAAACCAGATTTAAGATTCTGATCTATTCAGATCTGCACCTTTAAATGTAAAACCAGCAACCTGAGATCACACTAAAATGGACATATCTCTCTCACAACTCATCCAATTGACGTGAAACGAAAAGCAAAAGACCCTAATGATCAAGGCGCCCAAGATTGGAACACAAAACAGACCCAAAAGTTTCTATTTAATTTATGCACGATTCCCAAGGCAAACACAGATGGTATGGCCCAGCAAGATGGGTGATTTGCCTTTAAAAATCACAGCCTTCATTAAAAAATCTACAACTTTGGGAAAAGGGTCGCCCCTACCAAACAAAGAGATTTAGACAATACCCAAAATGATTCTTTTTGTATTTTTTGACTTATGAATAAAAATGACAATCTGCTGTAATGAATATGCAACTCCAAAATCTCACTAATATGCAATTAAGCTGATCTACAAAATCACACAATGATTACAATGCAGAAATCCACTACAAATCACTCAACACTAAACTACCTCACCACTAGTCGCTATCTTTCAAGCGAGAAGCAATGCCAAGCTAGGAGGCTTACATTCCTCGAAGCAATCCCAAAGCCAATCCGGCAACATAACATTCCTGTAGACAAAAGATGATCCAAATGAGAACCAATGGCTTCCTTTTATAATTTTCGGTTGACCCTTCTCGAAACCCTAATCTTCTTTTTTGAGTCAAACCCTAATTCTCCAATAGATGGCGTCCCACTTTCCCAAGCAATATTTGACTTTTAATTATAAACTTTATCTCTTCCTTGAAGTTGGCGTCCAACTTATGCTTGGATTAAATCTTTTAATAAGAAATATAATTAATTCCTTCAATGAGGTGCCCATCCATAAAGAACATCTTTTAAACAACTTTAAAGTCAAGTTGCTAGGCCAAGGGGGGTCAATGTTAAAATATAACATTAAAACATGACTTAATTAAAATAATTCAACTTATCTCTCCAATTGTGCCCCAAAGACCAAAAATGAGTAAGCCAACTGATCAGTCTGAAATGGAAAGCCAACCGTGCCGAAACCAACAGGACCACTGCCCGAAATAGAATTTACTAAAAATAGTAAATTCCTGAAGATGCTCAGAATGCCAAGAAAAACATACCACTGCGAAGCTCTCTGAAAACCCAAAAAGAATCCGCCATTAAAATAACCAACCTCGAGCAAGAGCATCCTTCAAAACATGAAACCCTAATTTCACCTTCCGAATAGCCTACGGGTCTCCAGAATAGGCCAACGGTCACTGGAAAGATCATACTCTACAAGGGGACATTACAAATGGAGAGGTTGATTCAGCACGATCAAGTTGAGTGGGATGTGGAATGCATGGTTCTACCAGCTAGTCCAGTGGAGACAAAGAGGGACTATCCTCCAGATATTCAGTCTATACTCACCAAGAAGAGTAAGGTGTTTGCTGATTTACCTCCTGGGCCGCCTCCTGAAAGAGGAGCTGAGCATGTCATTGAACTCAAAGAAGGGGCCAAGCCAGTCATCACAATACCATATCGGTATCTTAAGAAGCAGAAGGATGAGATCGAGAAAAACATAAAAGAACTCTTGGAGATGGGTTTCATTCGCCCAAGCAAGAGTCCCTTTGCTTCAACAGTAGTCCTTGTGAAGAAGAAGGATGGCACCATCCGCATGTGCGTGGATTATTGTGCCTTGAATCAAAGCACAATCAAAAATCGGTACCCCATTCCTCGGATAGATGAGCTCATTGACGAGCTACATGGTGCCAAGTTCTTTTATAAAATTAATTTAAGGTCGAGCTACTATCAAATTCGGATGAGAGGGTCAGATGTTGAGAAGACGGCATTCAGATGCCACTATGAAATTTTCCGAGCCAAATTTTTTGTTTTTCAAATTCAAATTACAAAGCAGTGCACTCGTTAAGGTTAGGGGAGAAAACCAAAACGTGCAAGAAAGCAACTCTAACCAGAATGGCGTCGATGATGGCGAGCATTGGTCAGAGGATCTGCTACTCTAAGTACAGAAAAGAACTCAACGTCAAGTATGTGCTACCCAATCCAAAGCGGAGTGAGGGGCGACCATATGACGGAGTGAATACAAAATTAAATACTTGAAATAAATGCTGAAACTGGAAAATGCTCGACACCCAGAATGTGCTTGCTGACCCAAGATGGGAAAGTAGCTACCATAGGGCGGAGATCTATCTATGATAAACTTCAAATGAAATTGAGCATTACAAATTCGAATTAACAAGCTTTAAGAATACTGCCAGTACTACTGTCAGTTTACAGAGTGAAGATTATACGCCTGTCAAGAGATTAGAACTGGAAATATTCACCAATTACAATACAATAATAATTCCCTTGATTTGATTCAAGAGACCACATCAAATTCTCATAATGAATTGGAAGTAATAATTATGTTTTCTGTTTTTTACAAATCTGTATTTTGCTCATCAAAACCAGCAGCCTATGAAAACATCCAAATGCTCATAACTCCCTATCAATTTGCCCAAATGACGTGATTCCAGAAGCACAAGACTCCTAGCAAAATGGCGCTCAAGCTAATATAAGGAAACAGACTCTAAACACTTCTAATGAATAAATGCACAATTCCCAATGCATGAAAAAGTACGGCCCAGCTGAAGAATTCGATTTCCTTTTAAAAACTGCAAACTCAACTTAAAATTCTATAACTTGGAGAATGATGGCGCCTAAGCCTAGCAAAGCCAAAGAGCTAACACCCACAATGATATTTTTGGTATTTTATGATTTATGAATAAAACATGCAATCTGCTATCTAGAAACAATGCAATAAGCTGAAACTATTAAATGCCAACTTCGAATCTAACTATGCAATGAGCTGAGAACAAACACACTAAATGCAACTCACAGTACAATGATTCACCACTAGATGTTGTCTTGCAAACACGAAGTGATGCCCAAGCTAGGAGGCCTTCATTCCTCGAAGCAGTCCCAAAGCCAATCCAGCAGCATAACAGTATATTCGACAAAAGATCCCAAATGATGCTCAACTCCTTCCTTTTATAATTTTCCATTTGACCTCTCGTAACCCTAAAGTCACTTTCAAGCCCAAAACCCTAATCTCCTCAAGATGGCGTACTTTCTCCTTCAAGGTTCAATAAATGATATTTTAATTAAATGCCATGCTTGATAAATGCGCCCAACATAAGCTTGCTTGACTTAGGGAATAATTAAATCATCTCTTAATGAGGGCGCCACCTTCAAGGACCCACTTTTTAAAAACAACATTAAGTCATTAAGTCTAAGCCAAGGGTCAACGTTAAGATATAACATTTAAACGTGACCTTTTTAATTAAATTACTTAACTTATCTTTCTGAATGTGCCCTGAAGTCAAAACTGAGCAAGCCATCTGACCCAACTAAAACAGGAAGTCAAAGTCAACCGAGCTGAACACAACTGGAAAGCTGCCAAAAATAGAATTTACTAAAAATAGTAAATTCCCAAAAAGTGCTCTGAATGCGGAGATGATCATACCACTGCGAAGCTCTCTGAAAACCCAGAAAGAATTCGCCATTGAATCCTCCATCTCTGAGCAATGACCTCCTCAAAAATAGGAAACCCTAATTTTATCTTCCGACTAGCCTTCGAGTTTCCAAAAAAAAGGCCAACGGTCACATGAATGATCAGGTTTGAGACGGGGACATTACAGTCCGCCCTCCCCAAGATTGCTTGTCCTCAAGCAATCGTAAACTAGGATGCTGCAATATCTCATCACTTTCCCAAGTTGCATCCTCCATAGGCAGGTTCTTCCACTTTACCAAACATTCTCTGATAGTTCTATTCCTCAAAGTACGTTCTCTGACATCAAGTATCTCCTCTGGAACTAGAACCAACTGTCCCTCTTCATCCAACGGTGGCAACTGTGAAGAAGCAACCACATTGTGTCCAAGTGCCTTCTTGAGGCGAGACACGTGGAAGACGTTATGCACTCTGCTATCTGTAGGTAGCTCTAATTCATAAGCTACTGCCCCAACTTTTCTGATGACCCTAAATGGCCCATAGAAGCGAGGTTTGAGCTTCTCAGCTCCACTCTTCTTGAGAGTAGACTGTCTATAAGGTTGTAAACGAAGATAGACCATATCCCCAACCTCAAATGAACGCTCAACACGCCTCTGATCAGCATACAACTTCTGCTGATTTTGTGCAATCTGCAAATTATCTTTCAAGGATCTCATTATGTCTTGACTATGCTGCAACAAATCCTTGGCTAAAGGTGCTTTGCTGTCACCAAATACCAAGTCTGCAAAACTGGGTGCTTCATACCCATAAAGTGCCAAGAAAGGAGACATCTTGATCGACATATGAAAAGTAGAGTTGTAGCAGTACTCGCCTATATGCAGCCACTTGACCCAAGCTTTCTGCTGTTCTGACACATAATTTCTCAAGTAGCCTTCCAACCACTTGTTCACCACTTCTGTTTGCCCATCAGTTTGGGGGTGATAACTCGTGCTTGGAGTGAGCACAGTACCACTCATTCTGAAAACTTCCTGCCAAAAGGTACTTAGGAACTTGCTGTCCCTATCACTTACAATATTCTTTGGCAACCCATGCAGCCTAAACACTTCTCGAAAAAACAAATCTGCAACTTGGGCTGCAGAAAAAGTGCTGGTAATGGCAAAGAAATGAGCAAACTTGGTTAATCTGTCAACTACCACGTAAATACAATCCTTCCCTTGGGCCTTGGGCAACCCAGTGATGAAATCCATCGAAATGCTTTCCCATTTTTGATTGGGAATTGGAAGTGGTTGCAGCAAACCGGCTGGTAAAGTATGCTCATTTTTATTCACTTGACAAACAGGACATTCCTGAATGTAGCGTTGAACCTCTCTCTTCAAACCTTTCCAAGAAAACCTTTCTCGGATCTGCCTATAGGTCTTGAAAAAACCTTGGTGACCAGCAACTGGAATGTCATGAAAATTCAAAAGAATCTTCTTCTTGAGCTTAGAATCAGCCACCAGAAAGATTCTTCCCTTATAACGGATCAATCCCTCAACCACCTGGTACCTTTCATCATGGAAAGTACCTTCCAGAATGCTGGTTGCAAACTGATTTTTTGCATAATCAGCAAGCAACATGTCTCTCCAATCTGCAGTAAGCTCACACAATGAGCTAAGATGAGGCCTTCTGGAGAGAGCATCGGCCACGACATTATTTTTCCCTTTGACATATTCAATGTCAAAGTCGTAAGCTTGAAGCTTACTCACCCATTTCTGTTGCCTCTCATTAAGATCCTTCTGGTGCATAAAATGCTTGAGGCTATTGTGGTCAGTCTTAACCACAAATTTGTTCCCCATCAAGTACTGCCTGAACTTGGCTAATGCATGCATAATGGCAAGCATTTCTTTGTCATAGATTGAATATGTCCTTTCAACACCCCGTAATTTTCTGCTCTCAAACACGATAGGGTGTTTGTCTTGCATCAGGACAGCCCCCACTCCTTCACCTGATGCATCACATTGCAGCTCGAATGGCTTGGAGAAATCCGGAATAGCCAGGACTGGACACGAGCTCATGATCTTCTTGAATTTATCAAAAACAATTTGAGCCTTTTCTGACCAAGCAAAGGCTCCCTTTTTGGTGAGATCAGTAAGGGGAGCAGCATTCTGTGAATACCTGAAATATGCTAACCAATTTTTTCGAAGAAGTAACACAAAATAACCAGCAATAGATGATTGGATTAGCGTTAGCCTCAAATTAAAAATCTGAACTTGAATGGAAGATACTGAACTTGAATGGAAGAACTACTCAACGTCAAGAATGTGCACTCAAGATCCCACTGAGGGCGAGGTGCTAACATATGACGGAGTCTAAGAAATTGAAATTATGAACTGTTAGGCGGATAACCAGCCATGAGAAACAATTCAACACTACCACCAAATAGTGGGGGGAAAATATTACAAATAAAAGCAATTCATCCGCTGCGGCGGGCATCCACAATGCTGTGGGGATTCACCACTATGAGTGGGTATAAGATATTACAATCAATTTAACCTCACTGGCGGTAAACCATCCAGGGGACTTATGTGAGAAGAAACAGAAAGAAATTGCAGCAAATTAAACTGGAACAGTACTACTGTTTACAGTTTGTACAATGTGGAATAAGCTGCAAATTACATAGGAAATATAGTAATCTTCATACACAAGATTAATAGATGTTTTTCAATGATATTTTAACTTTCTAACAGCTGCTAATGAATCAGAAATCAGAACTTCAACAATCTGATATAAAAACAGTAAACTGGAAATTTCAATCTGCAACTGTGAGAATCAATGAAATTATCATAACTCACTCAATTCTTCTCCGAATGACGTGAAATAAGTTGCAAATGCTCCTTACAAGTCTGGCGCCCAAGTTAGAATCCAGAAACAGCCACCAAAGTCTCTAATTTATTTGGCACGAATCCCAATGCAGCTCTAAATGGTACGGCCCCTTGAGAAAATCGATTTTTCAAGATAAAATCAGCAACTTCAAATTAAATTCTGATTTTTGGTGGAAGATGGCGCCTCAAGTCAACAATTTGATTGCTCAAATACCCAGAACTAAATAAAAATCACTCCACAAGATATGAACAGAAAACAGCTTCAGCTGTAGCAAAACCAGGAAATTCAAAACTGTAGAATTCACCAAAATTCTCAACCTTTGTTGCTCAATCTGCTAGTCTGATGTGAGAAGCAGCAATGTTCCAACTAGGTGTTGTATTTCAAACACGAAATTGGGAAGGGGCTAGGAGGTAGCATCCTCGAAGCAATAGCAAAATGTTCGTAGTCATTTTGACAGCATAACAGTAAGGTAATTGATGGATGCAATGCTGGAGCAAAGACCTTCAATAAATAAGAACTCATCAAGACTCTTCAATCGCCTAAGAAGCAGCTCAAAAGACACAAGAGACTCTTCCAATTCTCAAAGACCAGTCAACTTCTCAAGTGACGTCCCAAAAAGCCTTCAAACATTACACTTTATTCAAAATAATAAAAGTGGCGTCCACTTTCAAGATAAGGAAATATTTGAATAAAGAATAATTAAACTTTTGATGAGGGCGTACCCTTCATGGCCCCACTTTAAAACAACTTAAGTTAACTCCTTAGGCCAAGGTGGGGGTCAACAGTGAAATAGAACAAAATGCCATTAATTTAATATTTTTGCCAACTGAAGACCAAACCAAAATATAACAACTGCTCCAACTGCTAAGGATTAAGAAAAGACAACTGCAACTGCCACAACTAGCATTTACTAAAAATAGTAAATAATATGAATGCCACAGAAATCCAAGCCCAAGAAACCCTAATTTTCACCTCATTCCAGTCTACGGGTTTCGGAATAGACTGATGAACTGCAAAGCTGATCACTGATGAGAAGGGGACATTACAGTCCGCCCTCCTCGAAATTGCTTGTCCCCAAGCAACTGCAAAGATGGATGCAACAAAATCTGTTCACCTTCCCACGTAGCATCTTCAATAGGCAAATTCCTCCATCTAACCAAATATTCTTTGATTGTCCTTCTTCTCAAAGAACGTTCTCTAGTATCAAGGATTTCTTCTGGAATCAACACTAAATGACCTTCCTCATCCAATGGAGGTAATTCTGATGTAGCCACCACATTGTGTCCAATTGCCTTCTTGAGGCGAGACACATGAAAAACATTATGTATTTTGCTTTCAGCTGGAAGTTCCAACTCATAAGCAACTTCACCAATCCTTTTGGTGATTTTGAAAGGACCATAAAAGCGTGGCTTCAACTTTTCTGCACCACTCTTCTTGAGAGAAGATTGTCTATATGGCTGAAGCCTCAAATAGACCATGTCCCCAACTTCAAAAGACCTTTCCACACGCTGCTGATCAGCGTATAACTTCTGCTGATTTTGAGCTTGTTGCAGATTTTCCTTAAGAGTTCTCAAGATGTCTTGGCTTTGTTGTAACATATCTAGTGCTTGTGGAGCTCTACTATCACCAAACACTAAATCAACAAAATTAGTAGCCTCATAACCATAAAGTGCCTTAAAAGGAGACATCTTAATTGACATGTGATAAGAAGAGTTGTAACAATACTCTCCTAAATGAAGCCATTTAATCCAAGCTCGCTGCTGTCCTGAAACATAGTTCCTTAAGTAGCCCTCTAACCACTTGTTAACAATTTCTGACTGCCCATCTGTTTGTGGGTGATAACTTGTGCTTGGAGTAAGCACTGTCCCACTCAATCTGAAGATCTCCTGCCAAAAAACACTTAGGAACTTGCTGTCCCTATCACTGACAATTGTTTTAGGCAACCCATGCAAACGGAACACCTCTCTAAAAAACAACTCAGCCACTTGAGCTGCTGTAAATGAAGTGGTAACAGCAAAGAAATGAGCAAATTTCGTTAGTCTATCAACCACAACAAATATACAATCACGTCCTTGCACCTTGGGCAACCCCGTGATAAAGTCCATGGCAATACTTTCCCACTTCTGATTTGGAATAGGTAAGGGCTGAAGTAAACCAGCAGGAAAAGAGTGTTCATTTTTATTCCTTTGACAAATAGGACACTCTCTAATGTAATTCAAGACTTCATCTTTCAAACCTTTCCAAGTGAATCTTTCACGAATCTGCTTATAAGTCTTGAAAATCCCTTGATGACCAGCAAGGGGAACATCATGAAAAGATTGTAGAATCTTTTTCTTAAGCTTAGATTCTTGCACTAAAAAGATTCTATCTTTGTAATAAATTAATCCATCAACCAACTTATACCTTTCATCAACCAATTGACCTTCTAACAAGCTGGTTGCAAACTGATTTTTAACATAATCAGCAGCAATTAATTCTTTCCAATCTGCTGATAACTCACAAATTGACTGCAAATGAGGCCTTCTAGAAAGTGCATCAGCAACTATATTATTTTTTCCTTTGACATATTCAATGTCAAAGTCATATGCTTGGAGTTTACTTACCCATTTTTGCTGCCTTTCATTCAATTCCTTTTGGCGCATAAAATGTTTAAGACTGTTGTGATCAGTCTTAACAACAAATTTACTTCCCACCAAGTATTGACGGAATTTAGACAAAGCATGCATGATGGCAAGCATCTCTTTGTCATAAATAGAGTAAGTTTTTTCTGCCCCTCTCAACTTTCTGCTCTCGAAGACAATAGGATGTTTGTCTTGCATTAGGACAGCTCCAACTCCTCCTGAAGCATCACATTGTAATTCAAAAGGTTTTGAAAATCCGGAAGTGCCAACACAGGACACGAACTCATGATTTGTTTAAACTTATCAAAAACCTCTTGTGCTTGCTTAGTCCAAAGAAAAGCTCCTTTCTTTGTAAGATCTGTCAAAGGTGCTGCTTGATGAGAATAACCTTTTACAAATCTTCTATAGAATCCACATAACCCTAAAAACCCTCTCAAATGAGAAATATCTTTGGAGTTGGCCAATCAAGAATGGCCCTTATCTTTTCTGGATCCACTTTCACCCCTTTGAACTGATAATGTGGCCAAGGTATAAAAGTTCTTCCATCCCAAACTCACACTTTGATTCTTTGGCGAATAGACATTCCGCCTCTAAAATGTTAAGCACTTCTTCCAAATGCTTAAGGTGCTCTTCCCATGACTTACTGAATATGAGAATATCGTCGAAGAAGATGAGCACAAACTTCCTCAACTGCTGTCTAAAAATCTTGTTCATACAAGATTGGAATGTGGCTGGTGCATTTGTCAAACCAAAAGGCATGACAAGAAATTCAAAATGCCCAAAGTGGCATCTAAACGCTGTCTTTTCTATATCCTCCTCCCTCATTCTGATTTGGTGATAGCCCGAACGAAGATCAATCTTTGAGAAGAACATTGCCCCATGGAGCTCATCAATAAGCTCATCAATCCTAGGGATAGGATATCTATTCTTGATGGTTTTCTGATTTAATGCGCGATAGTCAACACACATACGCATTGTACCATCTTTCTTTTTGACCAGCACTACTGCTGAAGCAAATGGACTCTTGCTTGGTCTAATAAAACCACTTTCCAACAGCTCCTTGATGGCTTTTTCAATTTCATCTTTCTGCCTCTTTGGATAGCGGTAAGGTGTAGTAATGACTGGTTTTGCTCCTTCTTCTAACTCAATCACATGCTCAGAACCTCTTTCAGGAGGTCTTCCAGGAGGTAAGCTTCCAAAGACTTTACTTTTCTTTGAAAGTAAGGCTTGAATATCAGGATGATATTGCCTTTTTTCCTCAACCGGATCAGCTGGTAAAACCATACATTCAGCAGCCCATTCAACCTGATCATGGCGGATCAGCCTTTCCATCCTTTTCAAAGAAACAATTCGAGGGCCTCCATTTGACATCCCTCTTAAAACAACCTTCCTTCCATTAGACTGAAATTTCAGCTCCATGGTTTGCAAATTCAATGTGATCTCACCAAGAGATCGCAGCCATTGTATGCCCAACACAACATCAGTGTCTCCTATACCCACCACATAAAAATCATCCTTAATTTCATGATTCCCTAATTGCAAAGATAGATTAGGAATTCTCCTTGTGCAAGACATAGTGAAACCATCAGCAACCATTACTTTGAAACCATCAAAATCTTCAGTCTTCAAACCTTTTCTAGCAACTAGCCCTTCATCAATAAAATTGTGAGTTGCTCCGGTATCAATTAGAGCAACTATCCTTTGTGAATTTACAACTCCATGAACCCTAAAAGATTCATTCTTTTGAAAACTAGATAGTTGTGCAAAAGCACTACCATCTCCAACCTCTTCGGACTTGTCTTCTTGAACTTCTTCACCTTCACTACTTGCTGATTCGTATTGCTGATCAGACGAATCAGATTCTGATCCATAATCAGAATAGCCCTCCATTTGAACTACTTTGCCTCTTCCATAGCAACGGTGGCCTTTCACCCAAGGCTCACGACAAGTGAAGCAAACTCCATCCTTTCTAAGCTGTTCTTTGAGCTCTTCGGACAGCCTTGGTGGAAACTTCTTGGGCAGATTTGAAGAAAACTTTTTATCCTTCTTATGGCTGAATGGTTTTGAGTGAAATTTAGGCCTTGGGGCTGCCAACTCCATGCTCCTAGCTTTCTTGATAGCTTCATCTAGTGTTGGAGGATCAAATGCTTTGACCCAACCCTTCAAAGGCTCCATTAAACCTTCAGCAAAAAGAACTACAAATCTTCTTTCAGTAATGTTTGGCACCATTACTGACAACCTCTGAAAATCAGCCACATAACTTTCTAAAGATCCTTGCTGTTTCAACTGTGCCAATTCTCTAAATTTCAATTCCGGATCTTTGGTGTCAAATCTCTCAATCAGCTTATTGGTAAACTCTCCATATGTGCGAATAAGGTTATGGCCAAGAGTGACCAAACCGTGAGTCCACCATTCATGAGCTATGCCATCTAAGTGCAAGGTAGCAAATTTGATAGCATCTTCTTCCGGCATAGGTCTAAGAGAGAGGTAGTTATCTAACTTTTGCACCCATGACCTGGCTGTACACTTGTTACCACCATCAAAATGTTCCATAGTGATCTTTCCCAATGCTTGGTAAAAATCATTTCTAGGGCCTGCAGGAGGACGTTGATCATTCCTACCACCATTTCTCCGACTCCTTTGATTCATGAATTGATCAAAGGTCCATGCTCCTCTCAAGTCAAGAGGTAAAGAAACATACTCCATATAAGCTTGACGAGCATCATCAACAAAGTTTGGAGTAGCCTCAACTGGTTGTTGCTCTTCCCTTGGTGTGAAAACGGGAAAGAGGGGTCTAGAGGATGACCCACTATGAATTGTAGTATGCTGACCTACAATTCTGTCTCTAGTATTCACCTCAGGACTGCCACTATTATTATTTCCATTTACTCCACTACTTTCTCCAGCTGAGTTATTTTGGGGCTGAATAATACTCTGAGCTGCTTGCTGATCCAACTTGGATAATAAACGGGACATCATGTCTATCATCCCGTCAAACTTCTTCTCCACTCTATCCCTCTCTTCATTATCTCTTCTTACTGAATCTGACATTATTACAGTTGTGTGATCAACCACTTCCACTGAATTATCTGAACCTTCCACTGTTTTACCAAGGTCTCTTAGAACTTCTGAGAAGGTATCTGCCTCTGGAACGGGCGGAAACTGATGCTGATTTCTGGCCTGACTTCTGGTGTATGGCCTAGTGTCTTTTTCACTCATCAGTTAACTACTGCAATTTGCCACAGGATGGCAGGGTCTTCTGCTCTGATACCACTGAAATATGCTAACCAATTTTTTCGAAGAAGTAACACAAAATAACCAGCAATAGATGATTGAATTAGCGTTAGCCTCAAATTAAAAATTTGAACTTGAGTGGAAGATACTGAACTTGAATGGAAGAACTACTCAACGTCAAGAATGTGCACTCAAGATCCCACTGAGGGCGAGGTGCTAACATATGACGGAGTCTAAGAAATTGAAATTATGAACTGTTAGGCGGATAACCAGCCATGAGAAACAATTCAACACTACCACCAAACAGTGGGGGAAAAAGATTACAAATAAAAGCAATTCATCCGCTGCGGCGGGCATCCACAATGCTGTGGGGATTCACCACTATGAGTGGGTATAAGATATTACAATCAATTTAACCTCACTGGCGGTAAACCATCCAGGGGATTTATGTGAGAAGAAATAGAAAGAAATTGCAGCAAATTAAACTGGAATAGTACTACTGTTTACAGTTTGTACAATGTGGAATAAGCTGCAAATTACATAGGAAATATAGTAATCTTCATACACAAGATTAATAGATGTTTTTCAATGATATTTTAACTTTCTAACAGCTGCTAATGAATCAGAAATCAGAACTTCAACAATCTGATATAAAAACAGTAAACTGGAAATTTCAATCTGCAACTGTGAGAATCAATGAAATTATCATAACTCACTCAATTCTTCTCCGAATGACGTGAAATAAGTTGCAAATGCTCCTTACAAGTCTGGCGCCCAAGTTAGAATCCAGAAACAGCCACCAAAGTCTCTAATTTATTTGGCACAAATCCCAATGCAGCTCTAAATGGTACGGCCCCTTGAGAAAATCGATTTTTCAAGATAAAATCAGCAACTTCAAATTAAATTCTGATTTTTGGTGGAAGATGGCGCCTCAAGTCAACAATTTGATTGCTCAAATACCCAGAACTAAATAAAAATCACTCCACAAGATATGAACAGAAAACAGCTTCAGCTGTAGCAAAACCAGGAAATTCAAAACTGTAGAATTCACCAAAATTCTCAACCTTTGTTGCTCAATCTGCTAGTCTGATGTGAGAAGCAGCAATGTTCCAACTAGGTGTTGTATTTCAAACACGAAATTGGGAAGGGGCTAGGAGGTAGCATCCTCGAAGCAATAGCAAAATGTCCATAGTCATTTTGACAGCATAACAGTAAGGTAATTGATGGATGTAATGCTGGAGCAAAGACCTTCAATAAATAAGAACTCATCAAGACTCTTCAACGCCTGAGAAGCAGCTCAAAAGACACAAGAGACTCTTCCAATTCTCAAAGACCAGTCAACTTCTCAAGTGGCGTCCCAAAAAGCCTTCAAACATTACACTTTATTCAAAATAATAAAAGTGGCGTCCACTTTCAAGATAAGGAAATATTTGAATAAAGAATAATTAAACTTTTGATGAGGGCGTACCCTTCATGGCCCCACTTTAAAACAACTTAAGTTAACTCCTTAGGCCAAGGTGGGGGTCAACAGTGAAATAGAACAAAATGCCATTAATTTAATATTTTTGCCAACTAAAGACCAAACCAAAATATAACAACTGCTCCACTGCTAAGGATTAAGAAAAGACAACTGCAACTACCACAACTAGCATTTACTAAAAATAGTAAATAATATGAATGCCACAGAAAACCAAGCCCAAGAAACCCTAATTTTCACCTCATTCCAGTCTACGGGTTCCGGAATAGACTGATGAACTGCAAAGCTGATCACTGATGAGAAGGGGACATTACAATACCCCTTTACGAATCTCCGATAAAAACCACAAAGGCCCAAAAAACCTTTCAACTGAGTCAGGCTCTCAGGAGTTGGCCAATCAGCTACTGCTTTGATTTTTTCCGGATCCACCTTCACTCCCTCAGCACTGATTATGTGGCCAAGGTACAGTAACTCCACCATTCCAAATTCACATTTGGAAGCTTTTGCAAATAAGCTCTCAGATTCCATAATACTAAGCACTTCCTCCAAGTGCTTGAGGTGATCCTCCCAAGTCTTGCTGTAGATCAGAATATCATCAAAAAATATCAGCACAAACCTTCGTAACTGGTTCTGAAAGACACAGTTCATGCAAGACTGAAAGGTAGCCGGAGCGTTAGTCAGCCCAAATGGCATGACTAAGAATTCAAATTGGCCATAGTGACATCTGAAAGCTGTCTTTTCCACATCTGATCCCCTCATTCGTATCTGATGGTAACCCGACCTCAGATCAATCTTCGAAAAGAACTTAGCCCCATGTAGCTCATCAATGAGCTCATCTATTCTGGGAATGGGGTATCTATTTTTGATGGTGCTTTGGTTCAAAGCACGATAGTCCACGCACATGCGCATGGTACCATCCTTCTTCACAAGAACCACTGTAGATGCAAAAGGGCTCTTGCTTGGGCGTATGAAACCCATCTCCAAAAGTTCCCGAATATTCTTCTCGATCTCATCCTTTTGCCTCTTCGGATACCGATATGGAGTTGTGATCACCGGTTTGGCACCTTCCTTGAGCTCTATGATGTGTTTTGAACCCCGTTCAGGTGGCGGTCCAGGAGGCAAATCTGCAAAGACTTTGCTCTTCTTCGTGAGCACTGACTGGATATGAGGAGGTTGGTCACGTTTAGTCTCAACAGGACTAGCAGGAAGTATCATGCATTCGGCAACCCACTCAGCTTGATCGTGACGGATCAGCTTTGCCATTCTTTTGAACGACACTACTCGAGGACCCCCATTGGACATGCCTCTCAAAACTATCCTCTTTCCATCCGATTGGAACTTCAACTCCATAGTCTGCAGATTCAAAGAGATCTCTCCAAGAGATCGCAGCCATTGGATGCCTAGAACGGCATCAGTATCCCCAATGTGAACTACATAGAAGTCATCCTTGACTTCGTAGTTGCCCAACTGCATGGTCATGTTAGATATTTTCTTGGTGCAAGTAATATGAAATCCATCGGCAACCATGACCTTGAATCCTTCGAACTCCTCTGTTTGCAGCCCCTTCTTGGCTACCACAACTTCGTCAATGAAGTTATGAGTTGCTCCAGTATCGATCAAAGCAACGATTCGCTGCCCTTTGACCATCCCACGAACCTTGAATGATTCGTTTCTTTGAAAACTAGAAAGTTGAGCTAAAACTCCACCACTTTCCTTCTCATCTCCGGATTCTTCTGGAGCTCTATTTTCTTCACTTTCTTCAAAATCAGATTGCTGGTCGGACAAATCAGAACTACTTTCCCCAACAGAATAGTACTCAATCTGATTGAACTTGACCCCTTTAGGACAAACATGGTCTTGAGACCATTTTTCCTGACACCGGAAACACAACCCTTTTCTTCTCCAGCCACCTTCCAGTCTTGCATGAACAGAGTTTTCTAGAAATAGTTGAGGAAATTTGTGTTGATCTTCTTTGATGATATTCTCATCTTCAACAAGACGTGGGAATAACATTTCAAGCACTTGGAGGAAGTGCCTAGCATTCTTGAATCAGAAAGTTTGTTTGCCAAAGAGTCCAAATGTGAATTTGGAATGAAGGAGCTGCTCTACCTTGGTCATATAATTAGCGCTGATGGAGTGAAGGTTGATCCTGAAAAGATCAAGGCAATAGTTGACTGGCCACCTCCAGAAAACTTGACTCATTTGAAGGGGTTCTTGGGCCTTTGTGGCTTCTATAGAAGATTCGTGAAGGGCTACTCTCAAAGTGCTGCTCCTCTTACTGACCTCACTAAGAAGGGGGCTTTCTTTGGTCAGAAAAGGCTCAAAGTGTGTTCGATAAGTTCAAGAAAATCATGAGTTCTTGTCCAGGGTTGGCCATACCAGATTTTTCCAAGCCTTTCGAGTTGCAGTGTGATGCATCAGGAGAAGGTGTTGGTGTTGTTTTGATGCAAGACAAGCATCCCATTGTGTTTGAAAGTAGGAAACTAAGGGGTGTTGAGAGGACCTACTCTATCTATGACAAGGAAATGCTTGCAATCATGCATGCATTAGCTAAGTTCAAACAATATCTGGTGGGGAGCAAATTCGTGGTCAAGATTGATCACAATAGTCTTAAGCATTTCATGCATCAGAAGGATTTGAATGAAAGACAACAAAAGTGGGTGAGTAAGCTTCAAGCTTACGATTTTGACATTGAGTATGTCAAGGGGAAAAACAACATTCTGGCAGATGCTCTATCTAGAAGGCCTCATTTGAACTCATTGTGTGAGCTTACTACTGATTGGAAGGAGATGTTGTTTGCTGATTATGCCAAAAATCAGTTCGCAACCAGCATCATTGAAGGTACTTTTCATGATGAAAGGTACAAAGTAATTGATGGTTTGATACATTACAAGGGAAGAATCTTTTTGGTGGCTGATTCGAAACTCAAGAAGAAGATTTTGATGACCTTCCATGACATTCCACTTGCTGGTCATCAAGGATATTTCAAGACATATAGGCAGATTCGAGAAAGGTTCTCTTGGAAGGGGTTGAAAGAGGAAATTCAATGTTACATCAAGGAGTGTAACACTTGTCAAATGAACAAAAATGAGCACTCTCTTCCAGCTGGTCTACTACAGTGACTTCCCATTCCAAATCAAAAATGGGAAAGCATTTCGATGGGATTTCATCACGGGATTGACTAGGGCTCAAGGCAAAGATTGTATCTATGTTGTGGTGGATAGATTAACAAAATTTGCTCATTTCTTTGCCATTACCAGTTCATTTTCAGCAGCTCAAGTTGCTGATCTGTTTTTCGATGAAGTGTTTAGATTGCATGGGTTGCCGAAAAACATTGTGAGTGATAGGGACAACAAGTTCCTAAGCACCTTTTGGCAAGAAATCTTCAGGATGAGTGGTACAGTTCTTACTCCAAGCACTAGCTATCACCCTCAAACAGATGGTCAAACTGAGATAGTGAACAAGTGGTCAAACTAAGATAGTGAACAAGTGGTTGGAGGGCTATCTTAGAAATTATGTCTCGGAGCAGCAAAGAGCATGGGTGAAATGGCTCCACATTGGAGAGTATTGCTACAATTCATCCTTCCACATGTCAATAAGGATTTCTCCATTCATGGCTCTCTATGGTTATGAGGCCCCTAGCTTTGCTGATTTGGTGTTTGGTGATAGCAAAGCCCCTCAAGCCAAGGATTGGTTACAGTAAAGACAAGATATTTTGAAGTCCTTGAAGAATAACCTTCAATTGGCACAAAATCAGCAGAAGATGTACGCTGATCAGCAGCGTGTTGAGCATTCATTTGAGGTTGGTGATTTGGTTTATCTTCGACTTCAGCCTTACAAACAGTCTACTCTCAAGAAGACTGGAGCGGAGAAGCTCAAACCTCGCTTCTATGGGCCATTCAAAGTTGTCAGAAAGGTTGGAGCAGTGGCTTATGAGTTGGAACTACCATCGAGTAATAAGGTCCACAACGTCTTCCATGTGTCTCGCCTCAAGAAGGCACTTGGACACAATGTTGTTGCTTCATCACAGTTGCCTCCCTTAGATGAAGAAGGGCAGTTGACCTTGATTCCAGAAGAGATTATTAATTCTAGAGAGCGTTCCTTGAGGAGGAGAACAATCAAAGAGTACTTGGTGAAGTGGAAGAATTTACCCTTGGAGGATGCTACTTGGGAGAATGAGGAGATTCTACAGCAACCAGACTTGCGATTGCTTGATGGCAAGCAATCTTGGGGAGGGCGGACTGTAATGTCCCCTTCTCAAATGTGATCGTTTCAGTTGACCGTTGGCCTATTCCGGAGACCCATAGGCTACTCGGATGGTGAAATTAGGGTTTCCTAATTTTGAGGAGGTTGTTGCTTGAAGTTTGGAAATCGGATTGCGGATTCTTTCTGGGTTTTCAGAGAGCTTCGCGGTGGTATGGTCAGTTTGGCGTTTCGAGCAACTTCATGAATTTACTATTTTTAGTAAATTCTATTTTTGGCAGTGGACAGGTTAGGTTCAGTTCAGTTGGTCTTCTTCTTCAGATGGTTCAATTGGCAATATTGTTTTTGGCCCTTGGGTGCATTTTTATGGAGAGATAAGTATTTTCAAATTATAATATTATAATTTAATATTATAACGCCCCCCTTGCCTAGCATTATAACTTTATGTTGTTTTTAAAAAGGGGACTTTATGGGTAAGCTCTTCATTGAAAGATAAATTACATTTTGAGGCCAAATTATGCGTAAGTGAAAATGGGCACCTACTTGAGAAAAGGTTGATTTTTATAAAAAGTGAAATATTTTATTAAGGGAAAAGGGACGCCACTTTGGAGGGATAAGGAGTCAACTTCAAATTTGAAAATGCTTTGACCTTGGTTTGGGCGCCCTTCTAGATGCTTGTGGAAGATTCTTTTCAAGTCTATATAAGGAGGCTTCTATTCTTCATTTGACATCTTCTGTCTACCATACTGTTATGCTGCTGCAATGTCTTCAGGCAAGCTTCAAGGAAAGCATACCTCCTAGCATTTGGCTCATCTTCTTGCTTGAAAGATAGCAACAAGTTGAGAATTAAATTGTAGTTGGATTGTTTAGCATTGTAATTGAGCTGTCTTGCATTGTTGTTGATGTTTAAGCATTTCTTTCATATTCTGGAGTTCCTGATTTTGCATTGCTGTAGGAGGTTTTCATTCATATATCAAAAATAAAAAAAGATATTGTTCTGGGTGTTTGTCATATCCTCTTCTCTTCTTGGGGCGACCCTATTTGCAAATTTGTAGATTTTTTAATCGTGTTCCTGATTTTTCCTAGCTAAATCATCCCTACAAGAGGGCCGTACCATTTGAGGATGCCTTGGGACTTGTGCAAAATAAATGGAGGCTGTTTGGTGAGGTTTTAGGTTTTCATTTTGGGCGCCTTTATCCTTAGAGCAATCTGCATTTGATTTCGTGTCAATAGGATGAGATTTGAGCAAGATATAAGCATTTGAGTGAGTGTTAGGTTGCAGATTTCTTCATTTTATGTTGCAGGTCTGATATATCAGAATTGAGAAAGTTGTCCCCTTGGCTGGGATTGAGCATTGGAAGTTACATTTGGTAATGGAAAGACATACTATACAGTTGCAGCAATGAAGAACTTGAAAACTCTAGATTTAATTGAACATTATGACATATTGTAAGCTGTTAGTAGTACTATCAGCCATTCTTCTCTTATCTCTCATTTACTCTATTGTATTTCCTACTGAATAAGTGGAAGAGGCTGGCTTGCCGCCTATTTACTTTCAATTATTAAGTTTAGGGACCCTCTGACCATATGCTCGCCATCACTCGGCGCCATTCTTGGTTAGGGTTACTTCAGTTAATCATGCATTGATCCTCTGACCATATGCTCGTCTGCATAGGCGCATTCCTGGTTAGAGTTCCCTTCCAGTTTGCATTTGCATTAGATCCTCTGACCAATGCTCACACCTTGCCCACATCGGGATCCTGGTGTACATTCTGGTTAGAGTTACTTCCCGCATCGTTTTGGTTTAGAGCTAACCTTAACGGGTGCATGTTGATTGTAATTACATTGTGAAAAAAACAAAAAAAAATTGGTCTGGTTCATTACAACATTATTGCTTATCGATATTCATTATTCCCCATACTTAGCAATAACACACTGCCTGTAGTATTTGTTCTCTCTATAGTCATGACTAATTTATCTATTTTTAAATGATTTTTGTTGCATTTTAAGGTGATTCGATTGCATCCAGAAATACGTGTTTTATAGGCATGATACAACATTAATATGAAACCAAATTTGAAGTAATGGTACATCGGATTTGAGCAATCATACTTACCTGGGTTTACGCGTCTCCTGTACTCGATCAAGCTTCTTTTCTTCCTACGCGAGTATGTTATGTTTAGAATCCTTCACAGATTATAGTTCAGAATGGCTGAGTATGTACGATGAAATATGTCGATTGACTTTTCGTCCTATATCTCCTTCTCCCTTTGCCTTGAACAAGTCTCTCTCTTTTATATCCATGATTGGCCAAGAGACATAGCTTTCTATTGCACCTATCCTTTAGCTCAAAACATGCCTCTCCTTAAATGTTACCTCTTTTAGTTTATCCACTACTTCGAGTAATTATTGTATTCTAATGTTTAATCAGCATAATACTATTGAATTCCTCCACCCGATGTGATACCACCTAAGGCTCCTAGCTCAGGCATTTAAGGCCATACGTGGAATAAAAGTCTTCCACGTATCTAATGTTAATAACTCTTTTTACCATGATGAGGACATGAGTAACACATTGTGCTTTTGAGTTTGCCATGCCACAGTATCAGACTCCTTTCCCTGTTTGACCCATCCAAGACGAATGTAAAGCAAATAATAAAATATTCGATGATGTCCAAGATAGTGACGGCCCCAAAGATTTCGGCTTGGCTTCCTTGATACATCGAGAGTATCGATAATGTGAAGGTGGGCTTGATAATATTAAATTACAAGCTTGTAATATGTGCCTGATGATAAACAAACAATCGTTCTTCAATCTGTGTCATGACCCAACTTGGGATGGACTCTTACATTGGCTAGAATCTCGTCTTATTCCCAGCAAGTCCGCATCCTCTTTCTAGCTCGATAAGGATCATTCCATTTTCTCGTCAAATTATGACTTGCCACGGCAACCCATAGGTATGCAATACACCTCCGGATAGGAATGAATAGCGGTGGCTATATATACCCGGAGATCTTTCAGCAGTTCTCCTCGTTCAATAATACATTTGAGACTCTATAAAATCAAATATCTATTGTGACTCCTATAGCCTGAAGATTGTGCTGCCACGATATCAATTTCTCTAGACTCGAATCACCGATTGGTGTGACGATTGGGGGTTATAACCTAGTATTTATACCCAACGTTGTCTTCAGGTTTATTCGATAACTCTCCCATGAGTAAATTGATGTCAGTTTTATATTAATATATATTGTATACTCGTGATCTATAAATTGTCATTTCATAGCTATTATGTTTTTACTTCAATATTTATCACATCATAGCCATAATAATAATGTTAATTTATATATTATAATTATAATATTAACAGTAATACTTAAATTGATATTCTTGTATTTGTATTCTGATCTTTTACTTAATTCCGTTATTTGTGTTTTAATGTTACGTTTTCGGGGGACATGACAGATTGCCCTCATGAAGGGTCGGGTTTCTTCAGCTAGAAGAAGCACGGGAGACCAATAGTTCTTGGTTGGGCGGAAAAGCCCTTGATGATATTTCTCTTTCCCTCTTGATAAAGTTGTACAAGCATTTCAGCATGATGATGATTACATATTATGTCTCTTCCGTGTTTTCAAGTACATGCAAATGTATATTTAAGTTACTTTATTTGCTGCAATAAATGTTATTTAATTAGATGAATTGCGCAAATATTAGTTCTATAATAGAAAAACTAGATAGTTATTTCTTCATTTTGATATGAAAATTAGTTAGTTAATGATGCAAAAGTAGTTAATCTTCTTTCAATTCGTTATCTTTTGATTTGGGAAAGCCCTAGTTTGTTAGTTAATTAGTTACATTCAGCTGAATATGACAGATTAACTTCCTTTCCTTAAACTGTAAGGTGATAGTTGTTACATATGGTATCAAAGCTACCAAGTTCGGCACTGAATCTCGAGCTCATCATGCAAACTTAGAAAACTACAACCTATCGTTGGTGTTTTTCCAGGATGTGGATACGGAAAACACCCCGGAAGAAGGTCCGAGATCTGGTATCCATTCGGCTATGGAAAATCAGACTGAGATATGATTATTCCAGATGCTCCATTCCTGCAGACTCAGAGACCATGGCTGGAGCTCTGAAGAGACTTCGGCGAGAAAGAAGGAAGTGGACTTCCTTAAGTAAGGATGCCGTAAAATCATCCATCCTTGCTGAAATGAATCAAACTAGCACCATGAACCTTATCAATATTGAAACCAAGTTGCCTGAATCTTCTGAAAAATGGAAACCAACCCCTGGATATAGGCTCATACCTTTTTCTGAATTCAGTGATCAAGAGCAACCGATCACCAGCAGTGATAATGATACATAATCAATCTGAAATGGAAACCTATCACAAGAAGTGATAGACATTCTTTTGTAACAAATTTTGTAATTAAACCTATCACAAGGAGTGATAGTTATTTATAATCATTTTGTAATTAAATCTATCACAGGGAGTGATAGCTATTGATTTTGTAATTGAACCTATCACAAGGAGTGATAGTTATTTATAATCATTTTGTAATTGAATCTATCACAGGGAGTGATAGTTATTGATTTTGTAATTAAACCTATCACAGGAAGTGATAGCTATTGTTAAGCATTATGTAATTGAATCTATCACAGGGAGTGATAGTCGTTTTGTAATCATTATTGAATTGAACCTATGATTAATTTGATGGCATATCATGTTGATATTTTAAAGTAATTGTTTGTTTATGAAATCTCATTGAGAAAACCATGGAAATAAAACAAAACATAGACTAATAAGTAATACCATATGTCCAGGACCTTCATTGGAATGGAGAATTCCGGAAATGGGTTTAGAGGAGATTGAGACAATGATAACCCTATAGCCAAACTAGACCCGTTATTGTATTTGATGAGTGAAACTCAAAACTGATTGCTAAATTTGGAAAGAAAAGTGGACAGGCAGATTGATATGCGTGAGGAAAGGTCTGAGACCCGTAGTGACCAACGTGAAGAAAGTTCAAAAACCATAAGTTCGGGTAATAAAAGGAGCCAGTTGGCTAATGAATTGTCAGAACCCTGGTGGTTCTCGATTTCAAACCCTAACTGATGTTTTGAGATTTTTTGCAAGTTTTGTGATTTTTGTATTTTTTTGTGTTTTCAGGCAAATAATGTAAAATGCGATTTTGCTAATAAATGCAAATAAATTCCAAATAAATTCTAGAACGCATAGAAAGACTCAGATCTTGCTCAGGAAACAAGGCGCATCAATATATTATCTTATTTGAGCTTTTACAATGTCAAAATCTGAACAAGGAAAGCAATACTGGAAATTTTATTAAAGAACCTGGTATTTTAGAAATGGCGGCTGCAGCAGAAAAGAGAAGGTACGGCCAGAATTAAAGAAGGGTTCTCCAAGCTCACAGAACCAAGCAAACTCCTCTGCAAATCCAAATCGCCCAAGATACAAACTCCAGACTGTGAAAGAGAAAGACGTTTTCTCCAGAACAATGAAAAAGTACGGCCCTTTGCTGACTGGTACGGCCTGGTACAGCAAGTACTGAAATGGTACGACACCTTGGGATTTGTGCCAAAAACACTGAATAAAGATCTTTGCTTAAGTCGCCTTGATGTCTGATGATTTTCTCTGCCAATCTCTGAATAAATAACTCAATAATCCCAAACTGTGATCTCTGGATGAAATCACCAAGTGCAAGCTTCAACTGGTATTTCACAGCCTCAGTCTGCCTGATCTCTGAAGAGTTTTCGTTCTCCAGAAACGATCGTCTGCCAGAAACCCTAGGGTTTGCAAACTCCAATGCTCAGAGCAATTAAAGACAAAATTGAATAATAATCCAGATAGTTCGATTTTGCCTTGAGAAGGTATATATTGCCTGTGAAGAAATTTGACCCAACTCCTTTTTAATAATCATTTAAATTAAATGATTTAATACGCCTTTTAGACTTAGGAGAAGACATTAATTATTGGCGTCCACTTTTAATGAATATAAAATACTCATTAAGTCACATTTTAATAATTTATTATAAAGTATAATAAATACTTTATAACCAAGCCAAATAATTAAATATTTCAATATTTCAATAAAGTGACTTTATTATAAAGTCAAAATATTAAATATTTAATAATCCATTAAATACTCCTTATTTCTCCGACTAAACATCAAACTGCTGAACTGGGTCAATTCTGAGCTGAATGGCTGAACCAGGTGCCCTGCCCGAAATAGCAGCTTCCGCCTGACCTAACTTTCTAAAAATAGAAAGTTCCTGAAAATGCTCACTGGAAGATTCTGCGAAGGCCCAACCTGACACAACTGCGAAACTGGAGCTACCAAACACTGAGCAACTGCCCCAGATGATCCTCTGCACACTCCTGTCAGCCTACGAGGATTGAAATGATAGGCTAACCTCGTCACCAGCTGTGCTGACTAGGATGGGGACATGACATGAATTGGCCAAGGATATGAAAAAGATTAAACCCCCTAAGTTTGAGGGCTTCGCATCAGGAGATGCCACTGAGGCATGGCTAACTGAGATGGAGAAATACATTGAGTTAAGAGACTATTCAGACACTTCCAAGGCCGCCTGGGCAGCGTACCAGTTGGCCGAGGAAGCTACAACATGGTGGGAAACAAAAGAGCGGAAATGGATCTTGTAGTAGCAGATGTGACCTGGGAGTAGTTTGTAAGAATATTCCAACAAAGATGGCTCCCACAGTTATTCTATGATCATAAACTTTTGGATTTTGAGAACCTCAGACAGGGACCTTTATAAATCAATGAATACTAGGAAAAATATACTTGGTTACTAAAATATGTACCTCAATATCAGCAAGATGAAAACTTTTGAGTCCGAAAGTTAATTCTGGGTTTAAACAACCGCATTGGAGGTTCAGTAGATGTTTTGGCACCTCGTACAATGGATGAGGCTTATGAGAAAGCAGTTCGGCAAGAACAGAGATTGAAAAACAACAATTCCATCAGGGACAAGAATCACGGTAAGGACAAATGGAATCAGTCTCATTAGAATTTCAAGAGAAAAGGGAATAAAAATAATCAGTATGATAGCAAAAAGGATAAAAAGGGCAATAACAGTAACCGGAAAGATGAAACTAGTGCAAGCAAAGGTCTGGAAATGAAGGGACCACCAGGGGGAAGCTTTAATTGCGGTGGAGAGCATTATGCAAATCAGTGCCCTACTAAGAATCAGCAGGGGCAGCAACAATGAAGGCCATTACCACCCCAGCAATGCTTTCCAACAGCGAATCCATGCAGTTGTAGACAACAGACAGGCAGAGTATCAGGTCACTCCAATTAAAACTCCAAGTATGCTTTATGGGAACCCAATAACCATATTAATTGACACTGGGGCTACTGAATGTTTTATATCACCTAAATTACTTGGTAGATTTCCAAAAAGAACTGGGTTTATGGCAAACTCTTGGACTGTAGAATATGCTAATCAAACGAGAGTTCGGGTAGAGCAATGTCTGTTTGAGGCTAGGGTAGAACTTCCAAGCTTCACTACTAAAGTTAATCTATATGTAGCACCCCTGGGTTCCTATGACGTAATCCTTGGAATGAACTGGTTAAAGGAGCATAAGGCCAAGATTGATTGTCTGGCAAAGACAGTGGAATGTCTAGATGATCATGGAAGTACGGTGTTTTTGCAAGGAGTGCAACGGGAAGTTACAATATGGCAAATTTCCACCATGC
>VDFB02332463.1:0-28917 GCA_007258455.2 Sequoia sempervirens
TCCTTTAGTTCTACATACCATCCAAAAACAGATGGAGAAACTGAAGTGGTGAATAGATCATTGTGAAACCTCTTAAGATGCCTTACCAAGGAGCATGGACAAGCTTGGGATATGATTTTATCTCAAGCAAAATTTGCATAAAATGACTCCATGAATAGGAGCATTGGAAGGAGTCCTTTTGAAGTAGTCTATGGGATGCACCCTGGAGGGGTCTATGAGCTAAGAGATCTACAAGGCATTGATAGGAGGAGTGTTCAAGGAGAGGATTTTTCTGTTACAATTAGGGACATTCATCAACAAGTGAAGGAAACCCTTCAAAGGAATGTGGAGAAGTATAAAGAAAGAGAAAATTGAAAGAAGAGGGATGTCCATTTCAAGGTTGGAGACTTGACGATGGCACACTTGAAGGAGAGACTTCCAAAAGGAAATTATACCAAACTCATGATGAAGAAGATAGGACCTTGCAAGGTGGTCCACAAGTTTGGCCAAAATGCTTATGAAAAAGAGCTACCTTCTAGGGTGGCAATCTCTCCTATCTGTAACATTTCTGATTTGTATCCTTTCAAAGCTTTTGTGAATGTAGGTGATGAGCTAGGTACAACAACAATGGAGGATGAAGATTGGGTGAAATAACTACCACCAAGCAAACCTATGGATCTTGAATGCATTCTAGACACCAAGGAGACAAAGAGGACTAGAAGGGAGGTCTACAAGGAATTCCTGATCAAGTGGAAAGGCCTACCTAAAGAGGATATCACCTGGATGTCTGAAAATGACATTAAACAACATGACACTATAGTAGAAGACCTGATCTCAAAGAGGACTTGAGATATTTTTTTCCTTGGGAGTATGGTGCAGGAGCACCTATGGGTCTAGTGGGCCTAATATGTTTTGGATTTTGATTTTTTTTGGTACTTTGTGTCTAGGTGATGAATAAGGTCCTAAGGACCATTTCAAGTGTTTTGTAATAGGTTTCCTAGGCTTGGTGATAAGTTTCAATGTAATAGCAAGGGTTCCATCCTCACTTTGTAAGCTTGGTTCACTTTGGCAACCTAAGGAATCAATGTTCCATGATGCAATCAGGTCCTTGAGTGGAAATACCTTGTAATTTTTGAAATTTTTTTGATACTTTGTGACACCTCTTAAAGGCTCATTGTACCCGGGCTTGAGGAAGTTGCTTTAACTTGCCTTAATGAGGTAATTGGGTGTCTAATTGGAAGTTTTAGTGATTCCAACGTCCAACTAATTCAAATTTCAGTTGGAGGATGTTTAGAAGGGGTCGTTGAAGGATAAATAAGTCTCTTTTGGTTGATTCATGGTTGTTCATGAAAAATCTTTGAAGTTTTCAATACAAACTTGCTATTTTTTAGAGAAACTATGTGTAAAATACCTGTTCTTCTATGTGGTACGACATCTATAAATACTATAAAAGTATAAGCTTGTGATGGTTGGATAGAGGGAATACCTGGCTTCCTTTTGGTGGTGATTTGACTAGGTTTCATAGAGTATTAAGGGAGATATTGCTATTTTAGCAGGAACTAGTCTAAAACCCTCAAAACTAGGGTTTTGGGAGAAAAATGGCTCTTACTTCCATCTCCACGTTGTAATATTGCCAAATCTTGGTGGGATGGAAAGAAGTAATGTATATTTACATATATTTAGAGCCCTGGAGAATGTCATGCTATGTGGAGGAAGGTATACATTGTTCTAGGCCTGACATCTTCATGTGACAGGCCTAGATTGTGAAGCAAAAATTGGGTTTTGCTTGTTTTTGGTGATTTTGATAAAGGAGTCACTTAGGAATGTTGAATTTAGATGTAATGATTTTTTAGGAACCTGATTCAAGGCTTTGGGGTGAAGGGGAGAGCCTAGATAATCAATTGGTCTGTTGTAGCCTACCAATTAGGCCTCTTGGAGCAGCGTTGGTTTGGTCAATTGCTCCTTTTCTATATATTGTCATGAGGGAAGGTTTTGAGGCCTTGTAGGGGCATGTGATACTTGTATTAATTGAGTATTTTTTCCCTAATACTAGCTTGTGTGTGGTTTTTAGGTTGACTGTCCTACCAGGCAGGGCTATAAGCCTTATAGTGTGAAAGAGGCCTGTTGGGTAGAACAATGGAAGAATGGAGTTTCCTAAGTGCTAATTAGAGTGTTATGTGTTGGTTGAACCTATTTGACATGTTCCTATGGATTACAAACCCACTTGGTTGGTGGAGTTTAAGAACCCTAGGTGTGTAGGGTCTTTTCCTTAAGGGAGTAGTGTGTTGGAAGAGTCCACATAAGAGTATTTGAAAGAAGTGCCAGATAAGTCTTAACATCTATGTTAAATTATTCTTCCCTACCACTCTGCATTATAATCCCCTAATTTTATGATTAAAACATGTTTAATTAACAATTAAGCTAATTTTCCTCTAAAAGGGGAATATTCCCATGGAATATTCCTTCTCCTTTTTGCACATTTAAAACTTTCTTTTAATTTCCAAAAGATCTTTATCTTCACCCATGAGAATATTCTAAAGAATATTCTCTCTCCTCTAATCAGCTCACTTGGCTTCTCAAACAAGCTAAACCTTTAACTTCTTGAGCAAGTCAGCTGGTGACTTGTGTGTGTAGGTTAAAAGTGTGTTTGTTTGGAACAAAGGTGAGCCCTTAATTAAATCTCATCTTTTACTCTCATCCATTGATGAGAATCCATGATCCATGTCTCCTATTTCCTCCATCCTGGACCATTGATTAGAATTTTCAACCTCAACCCCACATTTCTCATTTTCTCTCCTATAAATAGAACACTATTTGGAGACAAATGGATCCATCTTTCAGTTACAAACTTATGTTGTTGAACTCACTTGCATTCAAACTCATAATTTACTCACTTTTGGATTATTTTACTTCATTTTAGTTGCATTATAGCTTAAATCATCCATTAATGGATTTCATGCATCCATCTTAGCATGTTTATAAATTAGGGTTTCCATCTTTTAGCTTAGAATTCACTTATATTAGCTTGGAAATTGTATACTTAGATCAATTTTAGCATAAAATCATATTACTTTAGCTTGCATCATGTCTAATTTAGCATAAATCAGGTTTTCATCCATTTATCACAATGATTTCATCAAATTTTCTTCCATAGAATTGATTAAAATGGGCTCTCAAATCATGAGATTGGGAAAGGGTCATTGTTCCACATTAACACAACACCAATTCCAAAACAAGATAAGTTTCAAATGGGTTAGAGTAGGAATTTAATTATTTTCGTAGTTTATAATTTTAGTTGTAATAAATGCTTAGATTAACTTTCAATTTGAATGGTCTTGTTTGAGATTGAGGTTTAGTGGCTATATTATGCTTTGATTCATCATGGATCAAGCGTAATCAACAAATACTAACAATCCTTGGTCCACACATGCATATGCCCAATGCAATTTTAATAGTTCAATATAGGTTTTGAGCCGCTATCTTTCTTCTATCTTTTTCTCTATGAACACTAAGTCCACTTGGATAGTGATTCCACCTATAGTGTGCACTTATGTAAATATATTATAACTGATTATAATATATTGTGAGTTAACCCTCACTGTGGTTTTTCCCACTCTGGGTTTTCCACAATGGTTAAAAGAAAATTAGAGGAAAGTACAAGGCTTGAGAAATAAGCGGTCTATCTAAGATCAGATTTGGAGAAAGCATGAATTCATGAAGATAAATTCAAAATGAGTGCTACAAATCTTGATGAAATGATTAGAAGTCAGAAAGGATCTAAAGATAAAGAAGGTTTAGGATTTGAAACGGGTGAAAGCTCAAATAAAAAAAGAAGACCAATGAAACCAAGAAGACTAAAGACAAGAAGAGTTATGGAAAGAAGATTCAAAATCAAAGAAATGAAGCTAGAAGACCACAGGTAAGACAACCAAATGCACAAAGGTACTCATCCTTTAATGGTTTTTGTTGTTCTTGCAATAAATTTGAACATAAAGAAATGGAATATATAAGCATAATGAATTATAATGTTGTATCCTTTTCTAGTCTTGATGTTATACATCCAAAAAAATTGTTCATAGAGCAAGTGAATGTAGAAGTCAAATAATGAATGAAAATAAAAATGGTAGAATGATTTAATATTTCAATGGCTATTGTTATACATGGAACATATTTAGACACAAAGCTAATCAATGAAGATATATAATGAATGAAAGGAATATTATTTAGAAGAATGTTTTATGCTACAATTGTAGTAGATGTGGACACATCCAAGTTTTGTAAAAGCAAATATACAAGGATAATCCTATGAAAAGGAATGAACTAGTCAAAAAGGAAGATCTGGTAGAAACAAAGAAGGAAATGGAAAATATTTGGAGAAAGAAGGAAGATACAAAAGTCAAGGAAGAATCTATACCATCCTCTATTGCAAATTTTTCCTTTGGAAACTAGGCTAAGAGCTATAGATTAGGGGGAGTTTTAATGGAAATAATTTTCCCCCCACTAGAGAAGAGGTGTTGATACCTCAACATGAAAACATATGATGTTTATCAACATGCTTGATCTATTGGTGAATATTTTGGAATAAAATATGATGATGTGGAGGTTTTTGGAGCTCTGAAAGCTATATGTGAATGCAAATAAAGGGTTACCAACTTTATGGTTTGAAGCATTCAATGAAAATTTAGGACAAATGAATAGTTTATAAATCATTTCACTAAGGAAAATTCATTTCACAAAAGTGTTAAAGAAGGTGAAGAGAAGTGAAGAAAGAATTCAAAGTGTTCAAGGTGAATTATGAATTAGTGCACCAAAAACCTAGTTCGGTGAGTGAAGATAAAGGCTTTTACAAATCTATTTATCATAATTTTTAAAGAAATTTGTTGGAAAAGTAGTTTGAATCTATTTTACAATGGCTATAGTAAGGGTTATAGAATTAACAAAGAAACCACAACCTAAATTCAAGAAGTATCCTGCAAAATCCATAGAAGATGACCCATTAGGTGCATTTTCACACATTCCTTATGAGGTTTTCCCAATTGAGGATATTAGTATCTATGTTTATGATAAGATATAGTAATTTGTTCATTCTAAGTAAGGATGTTTTTGGGTTAATAAGATTATTGGAGAAGACCACCCTAAAGCTAAAATTTCAAAACCTAGTCACGAAGAAATTGGATGCATGATAATGATTCCCTCATTTATGTTTTGATGACAAATGGGTTAGGATGGGACTTAGAAAAATCCATGAAAAATTTGTTTAGAGTGATATGCCCAACATGATAACTAAGGAAGTGATAAGAGAGGTTACTGGTCTTTACTCCACTAGACCAATTCCTATGCTAAATTCTATCAATAATGAAGTGGTTATGGAGAAGATAGGTGCTACATATGATAAGAGAGATCTAGTAGTGAATCCAATTAGAAACCCAACTATAAGACATGTAGTTATGATGATTTTCTATAAAATTTATTTCACCAATAGGGATAATTCATTATTTTCCACCACAATCAATTTGACATATGAGATATTCGAGAATGGTGTAGACTATGATATTTTTGAGTTGCTTACGAAACAACTAATGGAGATTTTAAATTAAACTAAGGAAAAGATGTGTGTATTCAAATATGGGACATTAGTGGTATGTTTATTCTTTGTAGAAACTTAAAATTTCCCTAACTAATATTGCACACTTGAATCTGATTACTAACATTGTTTCCATTGGAAAGAGACACTACAAATGTTTTTTGGTGTTGTCATTGATGGCAACACTTGTTAGCTAATGGATCTGCTTGTCATCATTTACTCATACCGGTAGACAAATTGAAGATCGGTGATTATCTATAAAGTTAGAACATAGCATCCGGTAGTTTCACGTTATTCAGTTCAAATGCAAAAAAAATATTATTATTTTGTGCTGTGGATCTTAGGAAGTATTTTTCAATGCATAATCTGTGTTATTTGTAAATCTTGGTGTCTAGTATCAATTTGGGTGGAAGTTAGAAGGTCTGATAAACTAATTTTCTATTCATCAATGTATGGAGGCTAACTTGGTGAATATAGTGTGTCGCGGATATTTGAGGACTTATTGTTTAAGTATTTTTGTGTTCGATAATTTTGATTTGGGTCCTCACTATGTTGTGGCCGACTCTTGTGGATGTGCATTGAATATTATGGATGATTTGAGTTGACACTTTGTGATTATTTCTTATTTTGTTGAGGCTGACATGAAGTGATTGAATTCTTGCTAGCGGATTTATATAAGTGATCTATTATATCATTTTGGTGTGTTTGTGTTTGATTTGAGTTGATTTATGTTGCAAATGTTAGAAGGTTAGTAGAGTGATTATGCACACTTTGTAATGCCCTTCCAGGGAACCCAAAGAACAACAAATAAACAAGAAGATAACAAAATATTAAAAAAAAAAACATTCGATAACAACATAAGTACAAGGTGTACAACTACACATATGTCCTCAGGGTTCCTTGACGATGTTACTTAAACAATTACAAGTGAACATCACATTACTAAACCATGATACAAAAATCATAAGGATAAACTTCATTCCAAATGAATGATTAAATTACAAATCTTGATGGAATAAAGTTACATTCAAAATACATCAAACGAGATTAAGATACATCTCATAACATCAAAATAATAATATCATTGTAACATAAACATTACATAAGATCTCACATACACATAAGGAATGCGTAAAATATAGATGATGAAAAAATCATATTTGACAACATCTTCCATGAACACATTCAATATCCAACATCATGAACAAAGTGAATCCAAAAACCTATCAAGAACAATCTTGTTTCGAGCTGCATAACCTATTAGGGGACCCAATGGAGGAAAAAGCACATTTCCTCCCAACCACGTGGTACCCTAAGGTCCACTCCCTTTGTGATAGGAGATAATGTCAGGTCCACTAAAGTAATAAACAAAAAGGAAAAACATAACATCACATGGTTGACAATTACATCACGACATAACGACATCAAACCATAGTAATTACAACATATGCTTCCAGAGATGACCATAATACAATAATTAACTCTTCACAAGAGACTACAAACATACTTCAAGACAGAGTGTCATCACATAGTTGTTCTAGGTTACCTTGGTGAATCTTCCTAAACTACTGGCCCTCATGTAGAGTTACCCTCGTAGTCTCTACCAATTCCTAGCCCCTAGAAAAACTCATGTGGAGTCATATTACCTTTTAGGAAGACAAGGTAGATGACTAAGACATTCTAGGCCTTCTCAACCTACCCTTAATCTATACAAGCATTAAGGCACTAGGAGAGGCATTCAAATTATTTGATTTATATTATGATTATCGCTCAACCCCATGTACATTAAATTAGGTTTTCACTTGATTAACTAATTTCGGTAGGTTACCCTGGCAACCTCTTAGGGCTTCGACCCCTAATGAAATCCACTCTTCCTATAAGAAAAAGCAAACTCATATAACATATAGGATAGTCGACATGCATAAATCAAAATAGGATATGATCACATTTTATCCATGACATAAAACATCATACTCTCATTCACCACATAGGTATCATAAACAACATGCATGACTTGACCATAACAAATCCCATACAAGAATTGCAAAACTCAATTAACTCAATCAATTCTTTAAAGAACATACAAGTCTCAGGAAGACATATGCACCAAAATACATAACGTTCTTGACAACAACATAGGATAGCCATCATGCACATGAGACAAAATCATGAATATACCCATCACAATCATGACAAGACCATAAATTGTGCAAATACCTCAAATGTGAAAACATATTGTGCATGGCTAAGTCTCAAATCAAGTCATTACAACTGAACAACAATATACAAGCATTAGACGATTTGCTATGTAAATTACATTCCGTAGCCTCAGGAACTAAGAATTCCATATCACTTTTCAAATAAACTCTTACTTCTATAATTTCAAACAATAAATCACACAAAATGCTATTTTCAAAGTGATTGAATAGAACATAATAGTATAATTGTAAGTAAACCTAATTGTATATATATACTTATTTAAACCAAATGCAAATTTCTTAAGAAAGACAAGTTAAGGACATTGCTGCCTGATAAGCAATCAATGAGCTCATAACAATGACCATATCAGTACGATTCATTTAAAAGAATATGTTAATATGTATATGAGTATACCCTTGTATATATATATATTATACATGGATATTAACTCAAGTATAGTTTGGTTTATACACGAAATACAAATCCACCATTAAAGGAATAACATGATGCTAGGTGGACACATAAGCATGAATATGATAGGCAGTTGAGAAACATTTCTATTTGGTGGTGAATTCTATGTTCAAGAGCTACAACTGTGATAGATTCTCAAAAGAATCAAGGATGTTATTTAAATCTTTAAACTTCCTATTATGTTCAAGTGTTTCGGTTGAGACAGGTTGACAACAGAATCAGAGGGAATCAGAGGGATTGTTTAACCTTAGCAACATTCCATTTTCAAGTACTTCATATTAGCCATGTAGGAAAGGAAAATATTTCACACACAGTTCACACTTTATCCACTACCAGTTCCAAGGTGTTCAAACAAAGGATTGATTCATTTTTGTACTTATGTTGTTATCACATGTTTTCAATATATATATATATATATATATATATTGTTAAATCTTGTTGTTTATGTGTTGTTCTCTAGGTTCCTTGGTAGGGCGTTCCAAAGTTTCACTTGTGCATTAAGGATTTTTGTTGAGAATTGAAGAAGAACAAAGTAGAAGAGAAGAATCAGTCAGAAGGTCCAGAATTCGATTGTTGAGCCCAACCGAAACTATAATCAGAAATTTGTAGATGTTACTCTACCAGTTCAAATCCTTGGAAGTATTCCAAAATTTTGTAAGGTAGTAAGCCCTTCTTTTTTTGAGTAGTGAGCTCTAGGCAGTGTGCTTGAATGCAAGTGCATTCTGATTTGTAATATTTTATTTTGAGTATACTTAGAACAATATTGTGGATTGACCTCCACCATGGTTTTTCCCCTAATAGGGTTTCCATGTAAAAAATACTTGTGCTATGGTGTTATGGTTATTTTTCTTATGTGCATGCATCTTTATTTTGGTTAAATGTTATCAACACTTTAAGGATCATATTAATAAATTTAAAAATTTCACAACACTGATTCACCCCTCCTCTCAGTGTTGCTTGATTCCAACAATTGGTATCAGAGGTTAGTTCCTCAGAAGAAGTTTAAAAGCTTGGGGAAGATCTTGGAAATTGTTTCAATGGATTCAAGCAGTCTTCAACAACAACTTATGGTGGCCCTGGATGATCTTGATTAAGAAAAATCTGAAGTCTAAGAATTACAAGAAAATTTCATGAATGCTAAGAGATTCATTGATTCATTGAAAGAAAAAATCAACAAGTCCAAGGAGAAGAGAAGGGAATTCTATGATTAGATCAAGTAGGAGGACAATGAACACATTGTAGATGAGCAACTGAGTCAAACCTTGAAGGAAAAGACAAAAGAATGTGGAAAGCTTGCAAGGGATAATGTAGTTTAGAAGCATGAGATGGAATCTATCATGATGAGGATGACTAAGGAAATTGAAGACAAAAAGAAGAATGAAGAAAAGCTTGCCCAATCCTTGAAAGAGAAATATGAAGAATGCAACCGAATTACTAATGGATTAATTCAATTGGAACTTGAGTTAGAACAAACAAAACACAATGAGGAAGAGCTTGAAACAAACATTGTTGATCTCAGAGATCAACTTGATACAACAAATGAATTCAAGGAGAAGTTCAAGATTAGCTCAGCCAAGCTTGATGAACTGATTAAAAGTTAGAGGACTGATGGTGACAAGCAAGGTCTTGAATATCATAAAGGAAAAAGTTTCAGATATGAACAAAGGAGGTTTAGACAAGGAAATTAGATGAACAACACTGGAAGGTATCTAGTAAGACAACCTAATGCTCAAAATTTTAATGGTATCTGTTATGTTCGCAATAAATTTGGTCATATGGTAGCTCAATGCAGAAGTAGAATGAATTCAAGTGGTTCATCATTCTACGGTCAATGCTTTAATTGTAACAAGTATGGTCATAAGTTGAATGAATGCAAAAATGTGTTGAACAAGTCTTATAGAGATGTTAGATGTTATACATGCAATAGATTTGGCCATATTGCTAACCAATGCAAATCAAGAGAAAATCATTGTAACAACTGGTCTCGGAAAAGAAATGTGGTGTGCTACAATTGTAACAAAACTAGTCATATTGCTAGATTTTGTAGAAGAGCTCTGGTAAATTAGAGAAGAAACATGCAAAATGATAAAAAGGGAAAAGGTAAAGTTACTATAGATTAGATCAGGAAGCAAATGAAGAAGACATGGGTGAAAAGAGTCCCTCTGTTACAAGAAATGAGCTAGCACCAGAATCAACTTCTGGTAATTCCTCCAAGAATTAGGTTAAGGCCTCTGGCCTAGGGGGAGCTGTCAAGAAAATATGTCAAACCCCCTACAAGTAATCAACACCAAAATGTGGATGAGTTCAGTGATTGCATTAATGATCTACACGTGCTATTCAATAGTTGGAGAGAGTATTTATACAGAATTGAAGGTTCGTAGAAGAGTTATCTTTTATAGTGTATGGAAATAGGGTATCTAGATGAGTTAGGGAAAAATAATTTATTACATCAAAAAGGTTAGGTGTAAAAATGATAAAAGGTTATTTATAACCTCCATTTTTCACTTTTCATATTAAGAAGAAGTTTGAAGAGCTCAGAAGTGAAATTTGGAGAGAATTCAAGTGTGAAGGCAATTCGAAGTTCAAACCCTAATCCGACAAAAAGGTATTTATTGGGAAAACTTGTAAACCTGTGAATTTGTGAAAATGGCTACTCCATTGCTAGTTGAAGTCAAGGATAGGCCCCGTCCAAAGTTCAAATGGCATCCATTCAAGTCTATTGAGACCGAGCCCTTAGGTGCATTTTCGTCTATTCCATATAGTGTTTTGCACATTGAAGATATTAGGGAATACATTCATGCTAATATTGAGGAGTTAGGAAGCTCATAGTTGATAAATTTGTATTCCAAACACATTGTTGGAGAGGATTTATGTTTTAAGCCCAAATTCAAAACACTAGAGGAGAAGAAATTCATGTAGATTGTGAAATTCCCGGTTGAGTCAACCCTTCAATATTACAAAAGAAGCTATAAGTGTTGTTACAGGTTTTAATTCATCCGTTGGATTGTCGATTTTGAAGTCTGTTAAGAATAAAACAATAACTAGTGCAAATGGTTTGGTATTTGATAGAAGAGCAATGAAAATTGATAACATCATTGTTGTGGGTGTGAAATTTTCTTCGATGGTCATTGGCTATAAGATATATCACTCCAACTGGGAAAATTTTGTATTTGGTACAACAATATATGCAGTATATTAGATGGTAAAGGAGAATGAAAAGTATGATTTGTGTGAATTGCTTTGAAGTTAGCTTATGGAGAATCTTGGCAAGATAAAGAAAGACAAGAAGAATTCTTTTAAATATGGTAAAATATTGATGTGTCTATTCATTTATTTCATGAATGAAGTTTTAGGAGTTGGGAAAGTGCATTGGAAAAGTGACAAGCCTATTGTTGTTCAGATCAGAGATATCTTGTATGGAGTTGGTGATATGCAAGCTAAGAAAAATGCAATTTTGGGATATTTCAAGAAATTTCAGAATGTAATGCAAGCCAGGGAAAGAATTCCTACCTCTATTGTAAATAATTATAAGGATACAACCTATTTTATGGTAGATATTGATTAGTGCTTGATGGAAGTAGTACAACCTAGAACCATTTGGATTATGCCAATGGGTTATGAAGTCAAGGAGAGAATTTTGGAGCTATATGCACAACATCTATTGAGTAATCCTTTTGATCCATCTGAAGAAAGATTTGGAAGATATGCAAAGAATAATATGCAAGTCTATGAGCAATTGAAGAAACCTATGATAGTTTGTAGAGTGAGGAAAGAAGTGGAAGTCTTTGCAAAGAGCATGGGCATATCTGCAGAAGCTATAAGAGAAGCTAGAAGGAAAAGAGAACAAGTTGAAAGCGAAAAAGGAAAAGAGCCTGCTAAAAATGAATCTGCTAGTCCGGTAACATCCTCTACTCGAACTAGATCAACAAGGAGCTCAATACCCCTATCCAGTCATGCAAAGAAGTCAGACCGTGCTAAAGATCAAGTTAAGGCATCCAACAAAAGGAAGAAGGATAAGAGCACAAGAGAGCATACAGTTGTTTCAGAAGATGAAGAGACAAAATATGATGAAGAAGTTAGAGAAATAAAGCATATGGGCACTAAAGCAACAACAACAGTCGAGCCCTTCAGTGATGAGGAGAAAGCAAAGAAGAAGATGAAGCCTGAAAAACTAGGTATGTTAGCAGAGGAAGTTGAAAGAGGTATAATTAAGGATGGAAATCTTAAGCCCCTATGTGAAGTGTATTTTTCTTTGACACTGTTGGTCAAAGAGTCCTTGAAGAGGCCACAATACAATATTTGAACAATTTCAATATGACTCTTGTTGAGATAATGACACAGTTGCCTAAGGAATTGTATGAAATTATGTAGATGAGGAGAGTTAGTTCCAAAACTAACAAAGAGCAGCTGAGAGAATGGGTTCTTGCAAATCTATGTCCAATAATATCTATAGACTAGATGGGTATGTGGTTGATGACTTTTTCTTTACCCAAAATTGATGAAACAAAAAGGTTTTTAAAGGACATCCTCAACTTTCCACCAATATAAATTATGCTTTACTTTGAATTTAATAAATTATTAGTATTCATTTTCTATTTGAATTACAACTAAAGTCCTAATTGATAGGCTAATCGAAAAACATCTATATTTTTCAAATAGTATCACAATTTTTGAATCCAAAACATGTGTCACATTCTATGCTTCACATACTATAGGACTAAAAAAAAAATCATGAAGTTTTGACCAAGTTAAGGTGGTTACACATACAAGTTTTTATATTTTTTTAAAGTTTAAATAAAAAATTCATAATTAATTATTTACTTGGAAAAAAATTACAAAAAAATATGCATCACATCGGGACATGAGTCCCTCTTAATTTATATATATAAATCTTATAAAAAAATCTTATTATTTTATTGTGGTTAGGTGGTCAAACAGACACCTACTTTATTTTTTTCCCTAAAATTTAAGTATCACTACATTGAAATTTCAAAATTTCACCAAATAGATTTAAAAAAAAACCTAGTGAAGTTTAGAAACTACAATCAATTTGCTATAGATTCTATTCTTACATATTTTTGAAATAATATAGATAAGATATGAAATTTTTATGTCAAGTTGTCTAACTATGATTTTTCTGAATTTTTTGCCACTTAAGGGTGTGTTTTTTCCATGATGATCCTGCACATACCTCTATAGAGATGAAGAAAATTCTAAAATAAGGATAAAGAGAATTCAAAAAGGAAAACAAGAATAAACAAGCTTATGTTGGGTAAGGCTGAAGAAGTAGAAAAGGAAACTGAAAGCATTCTAAAGAAAGTTCTATTAAAGAACATAATTGATGTTGTTTCTAAAGAAGAGCATGTGGAAAATATTTCATTTGGTCTGGTAAATGAAGAGATTGTTGTTGAGGACACTTAGATTCCTCCTAAAGTGCATAATTTAGAAGAACCTATGGAGACCAAAGCTCCTAAAATTGTTTCTATTGAAGAAAAGGAGATATCAATTAAAGAAGTTGAAGTTCCAAATGACAAGCAAACCTCTATGGCTATAGATACTGTAGTTGAGGAAAAGAAGGTTGAAGTTAAAAAAGTTCCAGTAGAAGCAAGAGACACTATAGAGGAAGTGAAGAAATTTCTAGAAGAGCAAAAGGAAGAATTTTATGTTGAGTTGGGAGATGCCCCTATGGATTTGTCTACTTTTCCCCCAATCTAGAAAATGAAAGTTGCATCATTTTCACAAGCTAAGGCTAGAGAAGAAATTTTGAAGTCTCACATTGAGGACAATGAGTTATTGAATACTTCATCTAGAATTCTCTAGAAGATCATACCTACACATGTTAAAGATCCATCTGGTTCTTCCTCCGGTGAGCTAAAGAAGCTTATAAAATTTGGGTAAGTACTCATTTTGAGTCACTTGAGAATTCATCTCTGGTTAAAGTACTGAAGGAGTTTGAGACAAAAAGTTTAGTAGATTGAAAGAATTGATAGCTAATTGTAAATCTCTGTTAGCTACATGTGTGAAATTTTTTCAAAGTGCATTATCAAAAGGTGGAAGGATTCATATGTCATGTTTGTCTCTATCCAAGCTTTCTGAGGAAAATGAGAAGAAGGTTAAGAATTAAGAAAAGGAGTTAGCTTCTATTTCTAATGCTTTTGATTCTTTAACCGTTTCTATTGGAGAGCAAGAAGCTCAAGTTATATCCTTACTTGAAAAAATAAAGAGCTTGAAGAATGATAATGACAAAGTTGTGGAAAGAGCTGGTGAACTTAGAGGACTATTTGGTCCAAAGATGGAGACCATGTTAAATGCTTTGAAAGAAGCACAAGATGCTATGGTGATCAATGATCTAGTGAATCTTGAATCTACAGAAGTGAAATCTTATTTACTCTGTGATCACATAAATATTTTGGAAAGTCTCAAGAAGTGTTGGGACACAAGCCTAAACTTGTTAAAGAGAAATTTCATAGATATCTTCAAGTTTGTGTAAGTTGTTTGAAACAAAGTTTGTACATATGTAGTTTTGAAGTTTTTGTTCGTTTATAGGATTTTTGTATGCGGATTCCCTATCTTTTCCATTGATGTCAAAGGGGGAGAATAGAATAGTTAAAAATGTATATTCATATAAGGGGGAGTTGTAGTTTTGAGTTGTGGATGAAGATCCTTTTGGAGTTTTGGTTGGCAGTGTATTTTTGTTGGTACTGATCTGACACTTAGTCACTATTCACTAAGTGTTTCTGTCAATGCCAAAGGGGGAGATTATTGGAAAGAGACACTGCAAATGTTTTCTAGTGTTTTCATTGATGGAAATCCTTGTTAGCTAATGGATCTTCTCATCGTCATTTACTCATACCAGTAGATAAATTGAAGATAAGTGATTATCTATAAAGTTAGAACAAAGCATCCAATAGTTTTGTGTTCTTAAATTCATATGCAAAATTTCTATTATTATTTTGTGTTGTGGATCTTAGGAAGTATTGTTCAATGCATAATCTATGTTATTTGTATATCTTGATGCCTTGTATCAATTTCGGTGGAAGTTAGAAGTTTTGACAAACTAATTTTCTATTCATCAGTGTATGGAGGCTAACTTGGTGAATATAGTGTGTCATGGATATTTGAGGAGTTATTATTTAAGTATTTTGTGTTTGATCATTTTGATTTGGGTCCTCACTATGTTGTGGGTGACTCTTGTGGATGCACATTCAATATTATGGATGCTTTGAGCTGACAGTTTGTGAATATTTCTTATTTTGTTGAGGCCGACATGAAGTGATTGAATTCTTGCTAGCGGATATATTTAAGTGATCGATTATATCATTTTGGTGTGTGTGTGCTCGATATGAGTTGATGCATGTTGTGAATGTCAGAAGGTCAGTAGAGCGATTATTCACAGTTTCACTTGTGCATTAAGGTTTTTTGGAGTGAATTGAAGCAAAATAGAGCAAAAGAGAAGAATCTGTTAGAAGGTCCAAAATTCAATTGTTGTGCCTAACTAGAACTATAATCAAGCATTTATAGATGCTACTCTATCAGTTCCAATCCTTGGAAGTATTCCAAACTTTTGTAAGGCAATAATCCTTTCTGTTTTTGAGTAGTGAGCTCTAGGCAGTGTGCTTGAATGCAAGTGCATTCTCATTTGTAATATTTTCTTTTGAGTATACTCAGAACAATATTGTGGATTAACCTCCACTGTGGTTTTTCTCCTAATAGGGTTTCCACATAAAAAATCCTTGTGTTACGGTGTTGTGGTTATTTTTCTTATGTGCATGCATCTTTATTTTGGTTGAATGTTATCATCACTTTAAGAATCAAATTAGTAAAGTTAAAAATTGCACAACATTGATTCTCTCCCCTCTCAGTGTTGCTTGATTCCAATAGTTTCATCCTTAATTCACTTCCTTTTCAACTATTTAATTGAATGATCCTAGTTGTTTAATTAAATCCATCAAATTATCCTATTACTAAAATGATCATTATTATTTGGCTAATTTACCCCCTTTCACACTAATTCTCATCTTATTTAATTGAGTAATTTGAATTATTTGATTAAATTGCTTGTGTCCTCTCATTTAATCAAATAATCTTAATTATTGAATTAAATGTCATTTGACCCTCTTTCATTAAATAAATTAATTTTTTAATGAGAGTCCTAATTTCATACAACCTACATAATTAAAACTTTTCTTTAATTATCTAATTTTCTATTTTTCCTCAACCTCCCACTTTCAAGGGAATATTCCTCCATTTGAACTCAAAAACATAATATTCTTTTGTAACAACTTCCTAACAACTTCCTAATTTTTAGGAAGTGTGCTTCTTTGAATCAATGAGATCCATTTATTAACTCCTTGATCCATGTCAAATTGCATTCTGATCCATTGATGAGAATCCATGATCTATGCCTTCACCTCTCATGGCTTCTCATCCCTTTTTTGATTAAATCAATCCTAGCCATTGATTCACCATTTTCTCCTATAAATACACCTCATTTCTATCATAAATGAATCCAAAATCAGTTGAGAAAATTTATGCTATTGAATTGCATCCACACTTTCATCTATTAGCATTCGTTTGAGCAATTTTCATTCATTGTGGTTCAAATATCCATTATCACTAGTCATTCTATCAAATCAAGCTTGTTTCAATATGAGGGATTAGGAAATAGTTTTTGTTCCACATCAATGTAGCACCAATCCCCCAATCGAATGAGATTTGAGGCATTAGAATAGGTTTTCATTATTCATTTCTTGTTTTTTGTGTTTAATGGCTTCCTTATTTCATTCTTTTCAAGTATTTCATTGGGATTATAGCTTAACTATTTAAGTATTGCTTAGAATCTATTGGATCTAGTGTATTTAGTTTGTGTTATGATTATAGTAACATTCTCGTGCTAGAAGGAGATAAGAACTAACCAAATTTAAAAAAATTTCCTTGAGTTTCTTGTGTTTATAAGGCTATAAGTAGGGATCCTCTTTTTCATTTTACTAGAGTAGTGCTTTTGAAGAATGGTGACACTTTTGCAATGTAGATGCACTTTTGAAATATAGTGATGCTTTTGCTTTATGGGAGCATTTTTAATTTTTTTGATAGAGGGTCACTTTTGATATTGCAATGCTTTGACCTCCTTGGTTTCTAATAGAGAGGCACTTTTAAATTTCACCAAAGTGACACTTTTGCATTATAGTGGTACTTTTTTTGGAACAATTTGACACTTTTTCTATCTCACAGAGATGTGCTTTTGTGGAACAGTGATGTTTTTGCAAGGTAAAACAAACAACTACATTTTAATGTCTGCTTTGATTTTTCAATTTAATCCACTCTATGATCATTTGTTGACTTCTAGTTTTTTTTGTGAGGTAACTGATTTTGTAGATTTTGGAAAGGAGTAAAGAAACTAAGAAATTATTTACCCCAACTTGGCAGGGTCATAACTTTCTACTCAGTCCTCAAAATTCAAATCCGTTTACATCATTGGAAAGGTCTCCAAGAGTACTAAATTGATTCCTGATAATCAAATTCCTATGACATTTGAATTTAAGTAAATGACACAAGTTTCAACCCAAAATTCCACTCTAAAGACCTCCAAAAATGTGATTTACTAGAACATAGAAAATACCATTTTTTTTTTGAAAATTTTGATTTTGATTTTTTTCTTAGTTATATCACCTCTTGAAGTGAAGGATTAAATTTCCATTTAATATTCATTGTAAAAGTATTTTTAAACACTTGTGGGATGATATAACCCATCATATGCTAATTTATTTCATGCTTTAGGACAATTAGCTTTCAATTGGGTTTAAAATTTACAATGCTACAATATTTCAAATTCAATTAAAATTTAACCCATACATCCCCACCATTGTAATGTTGGTTAAAATTAAAAAAATAAAAATTCATACTTCATTTTGGTCCTTTTAAAATGAAGTCATCATTTCCTTTGAGGATTTAAAAAGAATTTGTATTTCATGCTTGTAGTGCTTGTGTGAACTTCTAGTGTGTATCCACTTTCCTTGCACTTTGTATAATCTTGGGTGGAGAGAAACACTCCAAGTTCACAAATTTTTTTGGTTACCCCTAGAAATTGCTACATATTCTCTCCCATTTCACTTCGTGTGATCTTGGGTGAAGATAAATAGCATCCTTCTTATATTTTTTAGATAAGGTCATGTTAATGAGATACATCCTACAATGGATAACTCATATAAGTGACTCTAAAACATACCTTTACCAAGGGGCTATATAAACTTTGCAAAATCAAAATAAAGTAGCTTGTATTTGGGTGGTAATAACACAATGTTCTTCATCCTCATTAGAACATATGGGTTGGGAAAGAATGGCTAAAGCCTTAAGTGGCTTACATTTGATTTATACATCACAATGTTCATAGTTTCCATTAATTTTTTTTTCTTAGCAACCTATCCTTGTTTTCTAAAATGTACTTTTAAGTAGTCCATAGGGGGTGCACCACTTCTAGAAGTTACCATGTTTGGTTTTTGGTTAAGGAAATTAAGCAAATAGGGAAGGGAGGGTATGTGTAGGATCATGATGGGCCAAAAAGTGGCGATATGATGGGTATGTGTAGGGTATGTGGCTAATGAATTTTTTTTAACCCAAAATTGATGAAATGAAAAGTGTTTTTAAAGAATATTCATAGCTTTCCACCAATATAAATTATTTTTTACTTTGAATTTAATAACTATTTATTATTCATTTTCTATTTGAATTACGACTAAAGTCCTGATTGATAGGCTGATTGAAAAACATCTATAACTTTCAAACATTATCACATTTTTTGAATCCAAAAAATGCATCACATTCTATGCTTCGCATACTATAGGATTAAAAAAAAATGAATTTCATTAAGTTTTGACCAAGTTAAGGTGGTCAGACATACGATTTTTTATATATTTTAGAAGTTGTAATTTAAAAATCATAATTAATTATTTACTTGGAAAAAAATTATAAAAAAATATGCATCACATTGGGACATGAGTCCTCTACTTATATCTAAAATCTTATAAAAATATATTATCATTTTATTGTAGTTAGGGTGGTTAGACAGACACCTACTTATTTTTTCCCTGAAATTTAAGTACTACTGCATTGAAATTTCAAAATTTCACCAAATAGATTTTTTTTTTTAAATAAACCTAGTAGTTTAGAAACTAGATTTAATTTTCTAGAAATTTTATTCTTACATATTTTTGAAATTATAATATAGATAACTTATTCAAAATTTTACATCAAGTTGCCTAACTCTGATTTTTCTGAATTTTTTACCACTTAAGGGCTTGTTTTTTCCATGATGATCCTACACATACTTGGGAATCTTTTTCTTGGCATGTCAGGATGGTACATTTCCCTGACATAGCCTGCATTTCCACTCCATCTTCACAGATTGCATCATTCGTTAGGGGATGAGGTAAGCCTACCAATAAGTATGTGCCTACTCTATAGGGTTGTTATTTCTTTTTCTTGTGGAGTCAATTTGAAACTTTTCTTGATTTAAAAGGAACTCAAAACAAACATGAAAATTTTCTTCAAATTTCAATCCCTTTTGAGTTAGTGTGAATACATTTAAAAATCCCTATATTGCTACTTGTCCCTAAGGATAGTTTGGTTTTTTTTTTTTTAAATATCTTTAGAGCCTTCTAAATATTTGGATTTATATCTCAATTCACACATTCCAAAGTCAACATAGGAGACTATGGCTTTAGCCTCTTGATGTTCACATTTTGGAATTTTTGGAATGAAAGTTTCTTATTTATAGACATTTAGAGTCAAATATAATCAAGGATTTTGGATGTGGTAAAAGAAAACTCACTAATCAAAGTTTGAATAAAAAGAACACAACACACATTGGGCTTAATTTCAAAACACAGTGATGTCCAAGAAACAAAGTGACAATAAAGAAACGTATTGCATCCAAACATTGAATCCAAGTTCTACCATTGAAACATTGAGTTCTTAGGTTTACCACTCTTAGGGTAAAGCGTTTTTTTACTATCTTAGTAAATTGTAAACAAAGTCTCTCTCTAAAAATTAGGATCAATTATCCCATCCATCTTCACACATTTGAGATCCCACCTTAGAAAAAACTTTGAAAATTTGAACACATCAACATTAGAGACTTAGGTTATCATCAAATCAATCCCCTAACTTAGCTATATGTGTGTAAATGATTTTTTTTCCATACACTTAGTTGAGTTAGTCATCATACTTTTGAACAAGTCTATCTCAAAGCTCACAAGTCTACCTTTAGATTCACAAGTTCATTAGTACCTTTTATCTAAAACCTCAAAACATCAAACCTTTTAGTCTAAAGTGTTTTCCAAAGTTTAGAAAGTTCATCCTCCATACCACTCACCCCTTTCATCATCCACTGTCATCATTGGTAGAAAACATCTTAAAGGTTTCCTTTTATCAAAATTTGAGTCAACTGGAGAGTACCAACAATAAAAATCTAAACACACCTCTCCCATAGTTGATCCATAATTCATGGTAACAATGAGATCACAACACAAGAAAAACATGGAGCAAACCAAAGCAACATCTAGAAAAAGTGTCAATGCCCAACAAGAATTTGATCCTAGAAGCCACTCTACCCCATCACAACAAACAAAAAAATCCACTAGATATGGGATATTAGCTAGAACATGTCATGAAAAACCCACTTGAGCTCACTAAAGATGAACTCCTAGAAGCACAACAAGATACTAAAACACATGATATCAGCAACAATTTGATGACGAAGAAGCATACACAATACATGGTAGATTTAGCAAATGAAGGGGCTAAAATACTTTCAATATTTGATTTCAACACAATTAGGGAAAAACCCTTAGGAAATGTGGCTCCAATTCCTCTAGTTTTCACCACAAAACCCTTAGTACAAGGTTTGACTCAATCTATAATTCAACCAACTTCATCACTTGTACCAAGTCAATTGTTGACTTCTAGTCTTGCAACTAGAATTGGAACCAACCTTTGGCTCACTCCCAATTTAGCAGGTAACACACTTGTGGATACAAAAGACACAAACCTTCCCCAAAACATAAGTTAGAAACCAACATTTTGTGCCCCATCACATTCTTCCACCACCTTTCCTGAACACCCTCTATATCCACATGCACCACTTACATTCCATAACACCACAACAACATTAAATTTTTACGTGAAAACATGTTCTTCCACTACCACAAGTACCCAAAGTGTGCCTAACGTTACATAAAGTATTGTGAGCCAAGTAACCAAAGTGGATGAAAAAGGAAAATTAAATGCCCTCACACAAGGTCAACCCTTAGGATCAATTATCCCACATTGAGTTCTTAGGTTTACCGCTCTTAGGGTAAAGCATTTTTTCACTATCTTAGTAAATTGTAAACAAAGTCTCTCTCTAAAAATTAGGATCAATTATCCATCCATCTTCACACATTTGAGATCCCACCTCATAAACAACTTTGAAAATTTGAACACATCAACATTCTCGACTTAGATTTTCATCAAATCAATCCCCTAACTTAGCTATATGTGTGTAAATGAATTTTTTTCCATACACTTAGTTGAGTTAGTCATCATACTTTTGAACAAGTCTACCTCAAAGGTCACAAGTCTACCTTTAGATTCGCAAGTTCATTAGCACCTTTTATTTGAAACATCAAAACATCAAACCTTTTAGTCTAAAGTGTTTTCCAAAGTTTATAAAGTTCATCCTCGATACCACTTACCCCTTTCATCATCCACTATCATCATTGGTAGAAAACATCTTAAAGGGTTCCTTTTATCAAAATTTGAGTCAACAGGAGAGTACCAACAATAAAAATCTAAACACACCTCTCTCATAGTTGATCCATAATTCATGGTAACAATGAGATCACAACACAAGAAAAAAATGGAGCAAACCAAAGCGACATCTAGCAAAAGTGTCAATGCCCAACAAGAATTTGATCCTAGAAGCCACTCTACCCCATCATAACAAACAAAAAAATCCACTAGATATGGGATATCAGCTAGAACATGTCACGAAAAAACCCACTTGAGCTCACTAAAGAGGAACTCCTAGAAGCACAACAAGATCCTAAAACACATGATATCATCAACACTTTGATGAAGAAGAAACATACACAATACATGGTAGATTTAGCAAATGAAGGGGCTAAAATACTTTCAATATTTGATTTCAACACAACTAGGGAAAAACCCTTAGGAAATGTGGCTCCAATTCCTCTGGTTTTCACCACACAACCCTTAGTACAAGGTTTGACTCAATCTATAATTCAACCAACTTCATCACTTGTACCAAGTCAACTGTTGACTTCTAGTCTTGCAACTAGAATTGGAACCAACCTTTGGCTCACTCCCAATTTAGCAGGTAACACACTTGTGGGTACAAAAGACACAAACCTTCCCCAAAACATAAGTTAGAAACCAACATTTTGTGCCCCATCACATTCTTCCACCACCTTTCCCGAACACCCTCTATATCCACATGCACTGCTTACATTCCATAACACCACAACAACATTAAATTTTTACGTGCAAACATGTTCTTCCACTACCACAAGTACCCAAAGTGTGCCTAACGTTACACAAAGTAATGTGAGCCAAGTACCCAAAGTGGATGAAAAAGGAAAATTAAACGCCCTCACACAAGGTCAACCCTTAGGATCAATTATCCCACATTGAGTTCTTAGGTTTACCACTCTTAGGGTAAAGCATTTTTTCACTATCTTAGTAAATTGTCAACAAAGTATCTCTCTAAAAATAGGATCAATTATCCCATCCATCTTCACACATTTGAGATCCCACCTCATAAACAACTTTGAAAATTTTAACACATCAACATTCTAGACTTAGGTTATTGTCAAATCAATCCCCTAACTTAGCTATATGTGTGTAAATGAATTTTTTTCCATACACTTAGTTGATTTAGTCATCATACTTTTGAACAAGTCTACCTCAAAGGTCACAGTCTACCTTTAGATTCACAAGTTCATTAGCACCTTTTATTTGAAACATCAAATCATCAAACCTTTTAGTCTAAAGTGTTTTCCAAAGTTTAGAAAGTTCATACCTCTCACCTTTCATCATCCACTATCATCATTGGTAGAAAATATCTTAAAGGGTTCCTTTTATCAAAATTTGAGTCAACTGGAGAGTACCAACAATAAAAATCTAAACACACCTCTCCCATAGTTGATCCATAATTCATGGTAACAATGAGATCACAACACAAGAAAAACATGGAGCAAACCAAAGCAACATCTACCAAAAGTGTCAATGCCCAACAAGAATTTGATCCTAGAAGCCACTCTACCCCATCACAACAAACAAAAAAATCCACTAGATATGGGATATTAGGTAGAACATGTCACGAAAAACCCACTTGAGCTCACTAAAGAGGAACTCCTAGAAGCACAACAAGATCCTAAAACACATGATATCATCAACACTTTGATGAAGAAGAACCATACACAATACATGGTAGATTTAGCAAATGAAGGGGCTAAAATACTTTCAATATTTGATTTCAACACAATTAGGGAAAAACCCTTAGGAAATGTGGCTCCAATTCCTCTGGTTTTCACCACACAACCCTTAGTACAAGGTTTGACTAATATATAATTCAACCAACTTCATCACTTGTACCAAGTCAACTGTTGACTTCTAGTCTTGCAACTAGAATTGGAACCAACCTTTGGCTCACTCCCAATTTAGCAGGTAACACACTTGTGGGTACAAAAGACACAAACCTTCCCCAAAACATAAGTTAGAAACCAAAATTTTGTGCCCCATCACATTCTTCCACCACCTTTCTTGAACACCCTCTATATCCACATGCACCACTTACATTCCATAACACCACAACAACATTAAATTTTTACATGCAAACATGTTCTTCCACTACCACAAGTACCCAAAGTGTGCCTAACGTTACACAAAGTAATGTGAGCCAAGTACCCAAAGTGGATGAAAAAGGAAAATTAAGCCCTCACACAAGGTCAACCCTTAGGATCAATTAGCCCACATTGAGTTCTTAGGTTTATCACTCTTAGGGTAAAGCATGTTTTTCACTACCTTGGTCTTTTAAACAAGGTCCCTCTCAAAACATTAGGGTCGATTATCCCATTCATCTTCACACATTTGACATCACACTTCACAAACAACTTTGAAACTTTGGACACATCAACATTCTAGACTTAGGTTATCAATCAATCAATCCCCTAAATTAGCTATATGTGTGTAAATGAATCCTTTTCCATAAACTTAGTTGAGTAAGTCATCATCCTTTTGAACAATTCTATCTTAAAGGTCACAAGTCTACCTGTAGATCTACAAGTTCATTAGCACCTTTTATCCAAAACATTAAACATCAAACCTTTAGTCTAAAGTGTTTTCCAAAGTTTAGAAATTTCATCCTCCATATCACTGACCCTTTTCATCATCCACTCCCACCATTGGTCCAAAACAACTTAGAGGGTCCCTTTTATCAAAATTTGATTCAACTAGAGAGTACCAACAATACAAATATCAACACACCTCTCCCATAGTTGATCCATAATATATGGTAACAATGAGATCACAACACAAGAAAAAAAAGGAGCAAACCAAGCGACACCTACCAAAAAGTGTCAATGTCCAACAATAATTTGATCCACAAACCACTCTACTGTCACAACAAACAAAAATCCACTAGATAGCAAGAGATGCTCCGGGTAGAACATGTCATAGAAAACCCATGGGTCCACTAAAGATGAACTCCTAGAAGCAAAAGATCCTAAAACACATGATATCATCAACACTTTGATGAAGAAGAACCATACACAATACATGGTAGATTTAGCAAATGAAGGGGCTAAAATACTTTCAATATTTGATTTCAACACAATTAGGGAAAAACCCTTAGGAAATGTGGCTCCAATTCCTCTGGTTTTCACCACACAACCCTTAGTACAAGGTTTGACTCAATCTATAATTCAACCAACTTCATCACTTGTACCAAGTCAACTGTTGACTTCTAGTCTTGCAACTAGAATTGGAACCAACCTTTGGCTCACTCCCAATTTAGCAGGTAACACACTTGTGGGTACAAAAGACACAAACCTTCCCCAAAACATAAGTTAGAAACCAAAATTTTGTGCCCTATCACATTCTTCCACCACCTTTCCCAAACACCCTCTATATCCACATGCACCACTTACATTCCATAACACCACAACAACATTACATTTTTACACACAAACATGTTCTTCCACTACCACAAGTACCCAAAGTGTGCCTAACGTTACACAAAGAATGTGAGCCAAGTACCCAAAGTGGATAAAAAAGGAAAATTAAACGCCCTCACACAAGGTCAACCCTTAGGATCAATTATCCCACATTGAGTTCTTAGGTTTACCACTCTTAGGGTAAAGCATTTTTTCACTATCTTAGTAAATTGTAAACAAAGTCTCTCTCTAAAAATTAGGATCAATTATCCCATCCATCTTCACACATTTGAGATCCCACCTCATAAACAACTTTGAAAATTTGAACACATCCACATTCTAGACTTAGGTTATCGTCAAATCAATCCCCTAACTTAGCTATATGTGTGTAAATGAATTTTTTTCCATACACTTAGTTGATTTAGTCATCATACTTTTGAACAAGTCTACCTCAAAGGTCACAAGTCTACCTTTAGATTCAAAAGTTCATTAGCACCTTTTATTTGAAACATCAAAACATCAAACCTTTTAGTCTAAAGTGTTTTCCAAAGTTTAGAAAGTTCATCCTCCATACCACTCACACCTTTCATCATCCACTATCATCATTGGTAGAAAACATCTTAAAGGGTTCCTTTTATCAAAATTTGAGTCAACTAGAGAGTACCAACAATACAAATGTAAACACACCTCTCCCATAGTTGATCCATAATTCATGGTAACAATGAGATCACAACACAAGAAAAACATGGAGCAAACCAAAGCAACATCTACCAAAAGTGTCAATGTGCAACAAGAATTTGATCCTAGAAGCCACTCTACCCCATCACAACAAACAAAAAAAGCCACTAGATATGGGATATTAGGTAGAACATGTCACAAAAAACCCACTTGAGCTCACTAAAGAAGAACTCCTAGAAGCACAACAAGATCCTAAAACACATGATATCATTAGCACTTTGATGAAGAAGAACCATACACAATACATGGTAGATTTAGCAAATGAAGGGGCTAAAATACTTTCAATATTTGATTTCAACACAATTAGGGAAAAAACCTTAGGAAATGTGGCTCCAATTCCTCTAGTTTTCACCACACAACCCTTAGTACAAGGTTTGACTAAATATATAATTCAACCAACTTCATCACTTGTACCAAGTCAACTGTTGACTTCTAGTCTTGCAACTAGAATTGGAACCAACCTTTGGCTCACTCTCAATTTAGCAGGTAACACACTTGTGGGTACAAAAGACACAAACCTTCCCCAAAACATAAGTTAGAAACCAACATTTTGTGCCCCATCACATTCTTCCACCACCTTTCTTGAACAACCTCTATATCCACATGCACCGCTTACATTCCATAACACCACAACAACATTAAATTTTTACATGCAAACATGTTCTTCCACTACCACAAGTACCCAAAGTGTGCCTAACGTTACACAAAGTAATGTGAGCCAAGTACCCAAAGTGGATGAAAAAGGAAAATTAAATTCCCTCACACAAGGTCAACCCTTAACATAGCAAGGTTCATCTACATCAAACCCCCAAATTGATACAATTAAGCAACTTGTTCCACAAGTCACCCAAACCAACCCAAAAAAACACATTGAACCCATCTATCACAAATCAAAATCAAGGGAACCCATTGCTCATGAATCCTATTAACCAAGGTAATAACTTGGCCCCAAATCAAACACAATGAGGGAACACTCAACATTACAACATCAAGGGAACCCTTCATACCAAATAATCTAAAGCATTCCACTGATATCACAACATCAACTAATACCATCTAGACCAATGGTCCCCCAAGCCATGCAAAATAAAATGGGAGCCCAAATCTACATTCCTCCACCCCAATCAATAATTTTATAAGGAATTATAGTGCAAAACAATAGTCAAAATCCACCTCAAGTACCCCAAAATCAAAAAATTTCTACATTGCAAGAAAAAAAATCTTTACAACAATAACAAGCCCAACAACAAGCTTTGCAAAAATAACAAGCCTATCAACAAGCATTATAACAACAACAAGCCCAACAACATACTTTGCAACAACAAGTTTTGCAAGCACAATAAGCCTATCAACAAGAATTACAATAGAAACAAGCTCAAACACAAGCCTTACAACAAAATCAAGCTCAACAACAAGCATTGATTGTGCAAAACCAATAGCAACAACAAAAACAAGCTCAACAACAAGCATTTCTCACACACCAACAACAAAAAGCCCAAAAAAAGCATTGCAACTGCAACAATATGCTCAACAACAAGTGCTTGCATAACAACAACAATAACAATGACTTGAGGCTTGTATTACAACCCCAAATAATACATCAACATGCAACAAAACATCTTGAATCTAAATTTATAAGGAGCATACATGCCTTCACCATTATCACCATCACCTAAACAATATCAAAATCCACCCTACAAACCATACAACACCCCCTCTTATCAAAATACCACCTACACCTCACCTACCATCCCATCATATAAGACATATGCTCCCCACAAAATCCTCAAAATGATTTGTCATCACAAATTAAGGTGCTCACATAGAAAATCCAATACATTCAAAAGGGGAAAACAAAGAAACCACATGTGCAACAGAACTTGTGTCCATACCCCTTTGATAGAAATACCACAATGATACTATAGTGTAGAAAAATGTATCCCTTTACATTTTCACACTTGTTTGGGCCCTCCTTGTTAAAACTAAGCTTCTTTATGCCTTATTTGGTCCTATTTTGCATCCACAAGCCTTGTTTAATGCATTTTTTAAAGGATAATCCTGACACTTCTCTAATGACCAATCATAATTCATAATTTTGGGTTGTGTGTTCTAGATTTAGTGATATGGGACTCATACACCACCTTGGGCATATGGGTCCCTCCCATCTAAGTCTTGAGGCCTGGTACCGAATATGGCATAGAACTTACATTTCTTGAATTTTATGCCTCAAGCTTAGGCTACTAGGACTCATCCGCCCCAACTAGTGTATGATTCCTACTTTATCTTGAACCTATTTTGAATTCAATTCTTGGAAGGATTTTATTCTCTTAGATCTGATGTTGGCTTGTAGTGTTGTAATTTTAGGAAATTCGTCATAAACAAGTATAAATACAAGTTTATTTAACATAAGTTATCCTAGAAATTTAAGTGATCTTATGAGAATTCAAGTGAGAGCTTTATAGGGAATTCAAGAGCTGATTATCAAGAGTTTTGGAGCTACATTCAAGATTCAAGCATCATGTCAAATTCATCATGCATCATGTGTGTTTTTGAGATAACATTTGTGATGTAGGTTTCTATGATTCAAGCAATCATTCAAGTCAAGATCCATATCATTCAATCAAGATTCAAGATCTACATTCATGCTATCCATTTCACATAAGATTGCAACCTTTATTCCAAGGGTTTGGTGAGTTGTAACATTGCATATTATTCATTCATCATTCCTTTATATTA
>VDFB02332464.1:0-56692 GCA_007258455.2 Sequoia sempervirens
TTTAATTTTTCAATAGTTTGGGTGCCCATTTAATTATAATAATTAATTGAGAAATGGCCCCTTCTTCATGATGGTCGACCCCTTTATTAAGTCACTTAAGTTATAACATTAATTTACATTATAACTTTATAACATAGGCTTTAATTAAATTAATATTTATTTTGGAAAATAAATATTAATATCTCCCTCAATATAAGTCCAAATGACAAGTCTTCTGAAGTCAGATGATAAGTGACTGAATCTGCATATGACCATACCATACTGCTAAAAATAACAGGGGTGCTCCGCTGAGTGTCTCTACTTACTAAAAATAGTAAGTCAAACAAATGATGTCCAAAAGACCTCGAGCGAAAGCCAAATTGAATAATTCTAACTAAAATCAAGCCATGCCCCAACAAGACCCTCTATCCTCCATATTAGCCTACGAGGGCCACAATAGTAGGCTAATCTCAAGTGTTGAGAGATGTCAACTAGAAGGGGACATCACAATGAAGATACATTTAACAGCCTTGTTCTCCAACTTTGATCTTTTCTCATTCAACACATATGCATATGCCTCATAGCCAAAGACACAAATGTGTCTTAGAGAGTGCTTCTTACCAGACCATGCTTCCAAAGGTGTTTTTTCAACAAAAGTCAAACAAGGTGAACGATTTACCAAGTAACATGTTGTAGCCACAGCCTCAGCCCAAAACTTCTGCTCTAGACCAACACCACTCAACATACTTCTCGCTCTTTCCATTAGCATCTTATTTAACTTTTCAGCAACTCCATTCTATTGTGGAGTATAAGATGTAGTCTTATGTCTTTTAATTCCATGGTCTTTGTAGTACCTTTCAAAATCTACAAAACAAAACTCACCGCCATTATCCGTCCTCAAGCATTTAATTTTCCTTCCAGTCTGATTCTCTACCAATTTTTTAAACTCTTTAAAATGACTGAACACTTTTGATTTACTCTTAAGAAAGTACACAAACGCCCTTCTCAAATAATCATCAATAAAAGAAACATAATATCTAGACTTCAATAATGAAGGAACATTCACTAGACCAAATACACCAGAATGAACATAATCTAGTACACTAGAAGATTTATGAGGAATTGAATAAAATGAAACATGATGTTGCTTTCCATAAATACAGTATTTGCAGAAATCAAACTCAAGGTTACAATCAACAAGCCCTTCAACAAGATTTTTATTTTTCAAGGTTTTTAAACCTTTCTCACCTATGTGACCTAGTCTATGATGCCATAGCATGGTCTTCTTCACTGGGAGTTTCACCTCCAAGGAATTTATACCCAGAGGAGCTTCATTCTCCTTCTCTACATGAGTAAATTTTCTTGACTTTATAGAGACATTACATTGAATAGGACATGCATCCAACTTGTACAGAGTGCCTATGCATACACCCTTAGCCAGCACCATTGCACCTCTAGTCATCTTACAACCTCCATTTGAGAAAGAAACGTGCACACCAATATCATTCCTCTTACTAACTGAAAGTAGGTTACGAGCCAAACTTGGTATGTGTAGTACATCACCAATCCCTTTGATTCTTTCATCCGAGAATTGGATTTTCACTCTTCCACGACCAACAATTTCTAGACTTAAATCACTTGCCAGGTACACATTTCCAACAACATACTTTCCATGTTTAGTGAACCACTCTCTATGAGATATCATGTAAAAAGATGCACCTGAGTCAATCAGTCAAACATCATCTGATTCCTAAGTCACCAAGGCTGCAATGAAGGCATTTGCATCACTCTAAGAAGAGTCATTTTCTGAAGAGTTATTCTTCTTCTTCCTTTTCTCCTCCTTACAATCCTTTCAGATATGACCAAACTTCCCACAGTTCTAGCATTTCACCTTGGACATCTTACCAGGAGACTTTGATCTCCCTTTAGATTTGGATTTAGACTTCTTGTCCTTCTTCTTGCCTCTCTCCTTTGATCTACCCCGAACAATAAGAGCCTCCTTGGCCATCTCAAAAGATTTCCTCTACATTTCTTCTAAAAGCAATGAGGCAACCACATCTTCCATCTTGAAATTAGTTGTTGTACTTCCAATAGCCATTACCAAATAGTCCCAAGTGTCAGGTAAGGAACATAACAAAAGCATACAACAATCCTCCTCCTCTATTTTTACACCCACAGATGCCAACTTTGCAACAATCATATTAAATGAATTCAAATGGTCTTCTACAAATGTACCTTCTTCCATCTTCAAGGAGTACAACTTCTTCCTCAGGAATAACTTATTCAGCAAAGACTCTCCTTGATAAATGTTACCAAGTTTATTCCATAATGAAGATGTAGTCTTCTCCTCATGGACATTTAGGAGTACAAAATCAGCCAAACAAAGTCTTATCAACCCTCTAGCTTTTCTATTTGTGAGGTCCTAATATTCTTGCTTCATACTTTGTGGCATAGTTCCATACATAGCAATCTAGAGGTCTCTATCCACCAACAAGTCTTCCATTTTGAGTTTCCACAATTCAAAATTGCCGCCATTGAACTTTTCAAGTTATATTCTACCTAATGTACTTACCATCTCAAACTGTAAACAAAGTAATTAGATCTTCTCCTGCAAGACTCCCACTGAACATGATTAGCACAAAAAACTATCCCTACTCACAAGGATAACACAACTAGCCATGCTCTGATACCACTTGTAAGGAAAGCAGAGGTGTGGAAATGCCTTCCTAATGCAAGATCCTTAAGACAGAAGTGTAAAAACCATACATTTAGCAAGTTACACACATTTGAGATGCACATTCACATAACAATGGGACAAACAAAAAAAAATCACAAAGAGATAACACCAGATATACGTGGGAAAATCCTTATAGGAGAAAAACCCACCACACCAATTAAAGTCACTTTATATTATAGTAAGTAAATTACATACAGAGTTACAGACTTCACTCTTAGATGTTAACTCAAAGCAACATCCCATCAAGGTCGATCTCCAATCACAGACATACAATTCATCTCACACACTATTACAATGCACATACAACGTACAATGAATTCTAACTACCAGCCAACAACCATTAGGGTTTCATTTAATTTTTTGTTCCTTCACCGACAAGCTTCCTTCATCTCGGGCTACACACACCACCATGTAGCATGCATCGAGCCACTTTATAATAAATTTGGTTATAAAGAATATTGCCATATTTTCACTTTATCAACCCCCGACTCAATTCATGTAATAAATGCAAACATATCGCTAACAAGAAATAAAGCTTTTGGCCAAAGATTGTTGATTTACAACTACAATGTAAAATTAAAAAATGAAATTGTGCCACGTCTTGAAAAATCACTCATCCATTGTATTTGACTATCGCACCAAATTTTTGGCCATTCCTTGTGGTCTCCACCAAGACACACATACACCACTTGTGCAATTCAAGAGAATCAAGATGGGAATCTACAATATTCTCAATAAGTCTCCCAGAAAAGACTTAAATATTTAACTCCCAATCTCTAAGTCAACATTGACCTTCACTATTTGGCGTACACCTCAACAGTCAACCAAGTCCATGCTTGTTCACCCATGGTCTTCTCACCGTACTACTTCTACGTAGTTAGAAGGCTCTTGCCTTATGGCAGTATACCACACCACTACTAGCCATCCAAAAGACTCCCATGGTATGGCAGTATACACTGCACTATCGCACCTCAGTTAGAGGGCTTTCTTGGTATGGAGGTATACACCACACTACCACTAGACTGTTATGAGGCTCCCACAGTATGGCGGTATACAATGCTACTACACCTTAGTTACAAACACCTAGCGGTATAGCAATACAGGCATGAGAGTAACACTTATTCCATTCTGAGCTAATTGGTGACATAAGCAAGGTTATACCAATAAGTTTGAGACACATTTTCTCAACATAATATACACGCTAAAGGAAATCTACTAAACATAAATAACATTATGATGCCAAAAGGATACTGTAGAGGAAGCAAATAACTCTTTGAACCAAGGAATCATGCCCCCAAGCTAAAGACCTACAGAAAAAAAACACATTAGACAAGAAAGACCTACACAAGACAACAAGGTTAGAGCATAGAAAGGCATTACATCATGGGGTTAGAACATATACATAAATAACACACACACACACAAAGACACATTAAAAACTAAAGGATTTGAGTCAACAAAGTAAAAGAGACCTTGATGTAAAAAGGTTGTCTCAGTACTATGTGTCATCCCCAAATTAAGAAATAATCCACATAGAAGAATTCTTAAATGGAGAAAAGAATGTAAGGATTGATTTCTCCAAGAGAAGAATGCACCCAAATTTTAGGGAAGCAATCAATGTCGAAGAGAAAAATCATATACTCAGGATGAAGAATATGCAAATATTCAATCCAGCATACACAATTTGAGAAGAGAAAAGAGAAGAGAATTTAAGAGAGAGGGAGAAGCTAGAAAGGAATGAAATTTTTGAGAGAGATGGCTCCATAGGTACTCAGTCCAGGGGAGGTTTGAACAAAATGTGTTGCGGGCCCTTGGACCTATGGAAGGGTGAACAAAAGACTCTATAGGTCTAGAAACTTATAGAGTTGAATGAAGAGATCTCGCAGGATGTAAGCACTTCACAGGTCCTCAAACTTACAAAGGAGGTTCCCCCAGGTGCTCAGTCCTGAAGGAAGCCATATGTGAGGGACTCCATAGAGTCAAATAGGGCCCTTATAGGTGCTTGGTCTTGCAAGGAAAGCTTGATGCAAAGAAGATCTATAGGTTCTCAATCTTGTAGAGCAAGACTAATTAGATAAACCTATGGCCACTACAACTTGTGTTGTAGGACAATCACAGAAAAGATGGGCCTAGTTGGGCTTCCCCCAAGCTAGATGCCAAGATATAAGACAGGTCTAGTCAGGCTTCTCCCAAGCTAGATTCCATAGAATTCATTTGAGAAAAAATATTTCAAAGGGGTCCCTCAAGAACCCTTCAAAATAAAAGAGCTCCACTCAAGAGACACTTCATTTGAAAGACATAGAGAAGAGAGTGGGTCCTTAATAAGGATGCACATTTTTAGAACAATTTATCATTGCCCCCAACATACAAGGGAGGAGAACCATGCAAGATACTTAGAACACATAAGATAGAGGTAGACCTTGATATCACTTGTCATTTGAAGAAGAGGTAGGTGCATCAGCAAATAAATGAGTGATGGAACCTGAATCAAAAATTTGTTGTATTTTACCTTCAAAACCTTACATTCACTAGTGGAATGGCTAGGCACTCGATGGTATGCATAGAAAGAATGTTTTTCTTTATCATATTTATGAAGTTTCTTATGTGTAAGAGGAGGAAGATTAATTAAGTGGGCTTTAAGAAGCCTCAACAAAATACGCTCTTGCTTAGATAAAGAATGGGGAGCAAGAAGCAAACCTTTCTCTTGTGGAAAAAGACTCGAATGCTCATAAGAAGAAGACATGAAGATAGAAGATAATTGTAGATGAAACAATCTAAGAGAACGAGGTTGAGCAGGAATCATGTCATTCAACCATAGTTTTTTCTTATATTGTTCATTAGAGCAACCAAGCCCCAAATTACGTTTATGAGGCACACATTCTATAGGAACCTGAATGCCTTGTTCATTACACCCACAACCTTTACACTCATATCCATATTTAGAGACAAGTTTGTATCCAAGGCCATAGCATGTTTGCAAATTTGAGGAGTATCTTCATAGAGAGCATTATTCCAGTAATGGGGATTATACTCTATGAGATTGTTATCGGCCTTCTTGATAGGATTACTAGCATTAGCCTCTTTAATGGAGGTGTGATCATCTTCCTTAAAAAGAGGAGGATTGACATTAAGGACACTATAACTATTACTCACATTATCTCATGATACAAAAGAATAATCATCTTTGATAGCGGGTTTGGATAATGTTACCAGAAGGACTAAGTGGATCAGGTTGACTTTATATTCTCCAATGAAGGATTCTATAAATTCTAGAGAACCCCAATAATCACCAAGACATGCATTCTTTTGAGATGTAGAAGGAGTAGACTTAAGATTTCTTGCTTCAAGAGGATCTTCTTCAGAGACATCTTCCTCAAGAGTATTCTTTGTAATAGATACCACTGGAGTAGACATTAACAAATCGGAAGACACTGAAGGGATAAGAGTAGGCACAACCAAATCCTCACCAATAGTTTATATCTCACATAAGTGTCTAGCATTAGGGTCAGCTCTAACTGTGACTACATGATTATTACAAATGAACTTAATAGATTTATGCAAGGTAGATGGGACTACTCCCATAGAATGCATCCATAGTTTACCAAAAAGAAGGTTATATGGTAAATTTTATCGCATAACATAAACAAGGGTAGGTATAGTAATGGGTCCTAACCTTAAAGGAAAGACTATCATACCTAAAGGTTGTTGACCAACATTATCAAACCCATGAATAACAAGAGAAGAGGTAGCTACATAGGAAGAATCAATATTAAACTTAGGCAATTGATCAATGTTGCATACATTGTGCACCGAACTAGAATCAATGAGTACATCTAATGTCAATTTTATTAATGTTAACTATGATCATTAGAGGGTATACTTGCTTTTGTACTTCTAGAAGCAGGAGTTCCTATAGATAGAATGTAATATTTAGAGATTCTACCCAAATATGAGCTATCAATGCATTAAAATCCATTTTCCTAGTAGAAGAAGGCAAGAGAATATTTTTTAAGGCTTCCTAAAGCATACCTTGATAAACTAGAGTAGACTGAAGCAAGTCTCACAGTGAGATCTTGGTCAGAGTAATGAGGAGTTTCTCGACAAGATCATAACCGCCAGGTTCTTTAGTCATAGGTTTAGGTGCTTGAGGAAGGCTTGGTGGAGAAGGTGGTAAAGAAGTAGGTTGATCAATATTATGTTTATTCTTTTTATTACTATAAGTATGGGCTACCACTCTATAAGAGGGAGCCTTAGAAAGATTAGGATAATCACTATCATATGGAACACCATTAATAGAACAAATCCTCTTAGGAGAAGAACTATTTAGAGTTCATAGAATTCATTTGAGAGACATAGATGATATTTATAGATTCCTTACAACTTAGAGATAAATTATTTAAATAAATATGCTCAACATATATCCCTTGAGGATCTGATGTGAGAGGAACTTCATCATTCCCTAATGTAACATCTTTGGAAGTGAATGCATTGAAATGAAGATGAGATTCATCATTCACGAATGAAACGTCTCTAGAAGAAAGTGAATTGGAATGAAGAGAAGGTAGAGTAGCGTTAAGAAAAGCATCAATGATTTCATCCTATTGTGCCAAAATATCCTTAGAAGGAATTTTAGGAGAGGGAACCACAAAGAACAATAAGAAAGGAGAAAATAAATCACTTTCACATTCTTGTAAGAGGACTTCTTGAAGTTTCTTAACGAAGCTAGAAAGGGGTAGAAGGAAGGAAGATAGAATGTATATTTTGAAATAGATATGTAGACAACCTAGCTGAAGGATGGCATATATCGCTATTGATGGCATAGAATGGGGTTCGGGGAAGCGCCCCTAAAAATTTATTTTTGAAGGATAAATATTTGATTTGTCCTTTTTTTAATATATAAGGGGTGTTCACATCGGGTTCACCAAAATGTAGAGAAGGGGGATTCACTACTTATGAGTCTCTTTATTCTCATGAGAATCCCAAGGGGCGAACTACCCTAAACTACCTTAAGGAACAAAGCAATAGTTTCAAAATCAGAAAGAGCAGGCCACAAAGGTTTTTTGGACAAATTGATGAATTCTCAATAGCATAGAATACATATGGCAGTGCGGTATGCTAGAGTCCTAGAGGCACATTGGCATCTTGTATAGACTAGAAACTACGAATGTTATAGAAACCAACAAAGTGACTACTAACAATCTAATTACTAAGAACTCTTAAGAATGTGGGAGATAATAGAAAGTAATAGAACTAAGATAAAAAAAACTAAGTGGAGTATAAATGACAAAGCTAAGAGGAAGAAAGGAAATTCTCAAAACAACCCAAGCAATGAAGCCTCTAGCAAATAGATATATTCAACACCTACACACATAAGATTGAGGGAAAAATGTTGGGGTTGTATAGGGGTTTTCCTCAATCAAACCCCTATTTTGGTGTTCCCACCTCCATGAACAACCAAATAGATAGAGAAAGTGAACAAAGTAAGAAAGTATGAAGTGATAAAAGAAATCCCCACTCAAGGAGGAGAACCCATATCATCAGATAGAGATGTAATAGATTGGGGATGTGAGAAACCCCAAGATTCTTGCAAGCACAAGATAAGGGGATATCACTTGCAAGGCTTAAGCAAGACAAAGAGAGAAAGAGGCAGTTGTGAGAGCCAAGAGTGTTGCAAAGAGTGTTGTAAGAACATGAGAGTGCTTGAAGCTATTGTAACCAACAAGAGAGTAAAGAGGGAAAGAGAGAAGCCAAGAAACTAGAGAGAATCCAAAAGCATACATGAATTAGAAAGATAGCATTTAAAGGGAGAAGATGAAAGGAAAAGAAGCTTCCTGAGCCATTACAAGGTGTCTTGAGCCATTACCACTAACAAAAGGAGCTGAAAAGTGACAAAATGCTCAAAAAAGACCATTTAAACATTGAAATTTCATAGGAAAATAGTGCTACAAAATGATGAAAACAAGAGAAGCACAAGGTTTAATGCAAAGTTGACACACGAAGGTAGTTGTTGAGAAGGGGTCCTAAGCATCCTAAGAGGGGTAAAAACTAATGCAAGGGATAAAATGATCCTACAAAAATGCTAAGGGGGTGAACACTAAAGTGGATACAATAATGTATGTGAAATTACAAGGGGTGCAATTTTATGACATTACAGGTTGTAAGAAGGGTCCACCTTCCTCAAAGGCTAGTTCTATTTTTTCTTGTGTCATCCTTGTGATGGAGGTAGCCCCCACTTCTCTAGATTTTTTTACTGCCCCTCTTCCTAAGTCTGGTGATGACTCTCAAGTGTTTCGTCCTTCCCCTATTAATTTTCAATAAGGAACTCTTGAAAAGTGCATGTTCAACTCAAAGGATGATATCCTAGCTTTGTCCTTGAGCTTTGCAAGATCAATGACCTTGGCTTCATAGAAACTTGTTGAATAAGACCTCGAGGGGCCTTCTTCCTTGGCTCTTGTTGCAAGCAAGTTGGAGGGTAGTTCCCTTGCTATCCTTCCCTTGTATGCTCATCCTCCCTCCCCTTATAATTATCTAGATTGGGAGTAGGATGAATTGTTGATCAATAAGGGTGAGGGTGGTTCCTCTTCTACATCTGTAGATTAGATTTGTTTGTGTGTTTTTGTTCCTAAGTGCATGTATTTTATGTTTTTGATCCTACCTGGAGGACCCTTGCTTCCCTTGTAGGTACTTGGATACAAGCACGCAAATTTGTTGTACATTTATTCTATTTGTTTCATCATTCTTCTAAGTGTCGTAATATTACTTTTTCTATATTGGGGACAATGCAAACTATTGGGGGCATTTACACCTTCTTCCATGTTGACTCAATTTTTATTTTCACTTTGTCTTCATTTTTCCTTCATGTTCTAAGTAATTTTGGGATTAATGATAGATACTATATTGTATCTAACTATTTATATCTATGAACAATTTTGACCCTAAATTCTCAGATCCCCCTATCTCTTGATTTCTTCATCTTTGTCTATCTGTCTCTTGATGTTGTTGTATCAATGTGTTTCCCCTTGCATGTATGAGAACATACCAAAAATAAATCTCACTATGCGTTGTATTCCACAACATCTCTACCTCTCCTTTCTCTCCTTAGGATGCCATGTTCTCCTATGTGTAGCACACATCATCCTAAGGGGGGGTTGTCATGCTTCTCTAATTTTTAACAAGGAAAATTCTTTCAAAAAGATTCCTTGGTGTCAAAATTCTTTACAATGAGTTCCTTGAAGAATGAATCCCTGGTTGAAATCTCTCATTTTCTAAAAGGACTTATTCTCTAAAAAATGACTCCTTGACCAAATTTTCTTTCGAAAAGGATCCAGTAAGTGAAAGAGTCAAAATTTTCCTTTGAAAAATGAGCGTTCTTTCTAATGGATTCCTTGACAAAATCCTTTATTCCTTTATGACAAAATAACTTACGAAAAATTGTGTGTCTTTCAAATGGTGTGTTCTTTCAAAAGGCCCCCTTGGTGTCTTGATGTCTTGAAGGGTTCCTTGCTAAAAGAACCCCTTTTTTGAAAATTACATTCTAAAATAGGATTCCTCAGTGTCTTGATTTCTTAAGGAGGATTCCTTTTTGTATTTTATTTGATATTTGGCATCATGTGTCTTGGTGTTTGATGCCTTATATCTTGGTATCTAGCTTGGGGGCAACCTAATTAGACTCGTCTTTCTATGACTATCATGTAATGAAGTTTGCAGCAACCAAAGGCTTATCTATCTAATCAATGTGTGTCATGTCTTATCTGATCATATTGTGTCTTATTCTGTCATCTTGTGTCTTATGAAATTGTGGCTTTTATGATTAGTTTTTTCACCTAATATGTTCGTCTATAGCCTAACATGTTTGTGGTGAGATCGCAACTAGCTTTGTAGGATTAAAGACCCATGTCATCTTTGCATCTTGGTGGAGCTCCCTCTTTCACATCAAGGTACACCAGATCAAAGACCTACTTCCTCGATGATTTTGGTATATTCTCTTCAACCTCTTTCTAATTTAGCTCACATATGTTCACCAAAGTGGGGGAAAAATGTAATGGCGTAAATTTGCACACCATGCAATTTCCCATTAATTTACCTTCATTTTAGCCTTTCAAGTTTGATAATACAAAAACCCACAAATTTTTCTGTACTTTTTCCACATGTCCCTATCGTTTAGCATTAGTGAAGGGAATTTATGTCAAGGTCATGCATGTGCCATGTGGACATCCTAATAAGATTCCTGCATCAAGAAATAGTAAAGACATTATGATTCTTTGTCACCTATGAGCATAATGTACCCCTATCGAATCTTGACCACTTAGAACGACTATTTGCCTCCAATTTAGCCATTTTAACTCCATTCTTTCATTCTATGAAGCTCTCTCTCACTTATAGCTCATCCTCAAGCTAATTCTCACTCTCTTGTTGCTACTAGCTCCATACTTTTCTTCTACAACCTCTCTTTTCTCCAATTCCATTACTATTGCAAGTTCACAAAGCTCTACCTCCTTGGCATGGGGTGATCCCACAATATTGGTTTACAATTTTTGGCCAAACTAGACACTAAACTAATTTTTTCTAACCAAATCTTCACTTTCGGGCACCTATAGAGGCTAAACAGTGAGGAATTTGAAAGTGATGCAAACTAGTGATTTGTGAAATTTTGTCTGTAGATTCTAAATTATTTTTTTTCAAAATTTTTGGAATTAGATTGCACTTGTTTTTCCATCTCCTTCAAAAACTATTTTTTTCAATAAACACCATTTTTAAGGAGTGATGCTCATAGTATAACACAACTTTTTTTCCATGAAGGATAAAATTATAATTTTTTTGAATTTATATTTGTAACTACGATATCTAGTGCTTCCAATTGGTTTCATAGTGTTTTATTGAATATTTTTTTCCTTAATCAAGTTTTGAAGTCAAACCAATTATAATTCAAACATAGGCGGACTGTATAATACAACTTTTTTTGTATGTATTGAAATTCTTTTTTGTTGGATCAAGGACTTCAATATCTAGTGCACTCATATTTTCAAAAAAAAAAAATGATAATCTTCTATTTTTCCACATGTGCAAAACAGAGAGCTTGATTTTCGGTAAAAAACCTACATTCAAAAGAAATAAAAAATAAATATAATAATTAAATTAAATTTATTTAAAATTATACTTTTTGGGAAGCTTATAAAAAGGACTACATACTTATAAAAAATAAATTTTAAATGAATTCATTTGATCCCTCAAAAGTTAAATCAAAAGTGGTTTTTTATCAACATTTTGATAGGTGTAAAGGAAACTCTATTATAGGTATGGTTTAAAACTAGCGGGGTTCTATCCAAGGGGATTTGATTTAAGGTAGTCTGATCAAACTCTCTTCAATTGGAATGTTTTAAATGGAACTTTTTAAGGATTAAATCATTATATTTTCTAAAAATATGTGATTTCAACAAAAATCAAAATCTCCCAGAAATTGTAAACCAGCTTTGTAGGACCACCGCATGGTGATATTATTCTTCCTCTTCCTCTATCATCCTTAAGCACTTGTAGAAGGGAAGGTGATGTTGTGTTTATATTTTCTTTCTTATTTTCATTATCGTTCTTGTATAGTAGCATCTAGGTTGTCTTTTCTCTCTACTATCTTATGTCTTTCCTATCTACTTCTTTATCACTTTTCTACAATGTTGTTGTCTATTGGTTGTTCCTGGAGGTGGGAACACCATAAAAGGGACTTGACTGAGCAAAGTTCCAAAACATAGCCCCAACATTTTTCTTGTCACTATGTGTGTAGGTACAATCATTTTCTTTGAGCTAGCTAGAGAACTAGACCTTGAGTAAGTTGGCATTATTCTTCTCTTTGTCATTTTCTTTTGTAATATTATTTTTGTTGTACTTTACATTTTCATACATTTTTGTCAAACTATAAAACCAAAACATTCAGGTTTTCAGTAGACCATGTATATTTCTAGTTGCTACTTGACCCTCTATCCGCATAAGACGCCAACACTTCTCTAAGATTCCAACGCAGTGCGCTGAAGTTCAACTCCCATGTTGTCATCCTCTGATAGAGATTTGTCTGGTCTATAGTCTAAGACCTTTGTGGTTGACTCACCTAGTTCCAAAAAACATCTATCAAAAGAAGAGAAATAGTCTTTTTTTCCCTTCCTTTTCAGCTTGTCCCTTCTTTAACTTATTAGGTAGTCTGAGGTTGTTTAGGGCAGTTCACTCCCTTGGGATCTTTCATGACCTGAAATTCTAGAGGGCATTGAATCCCCCTTCTCTACAATATGATAAGGAATCAAAATACGAATTTGGTATGACAAAGCTTCTCTACTCAAACACATAATCAGTTCCAATGGAGTTAGGATGGTTCCAAATAAAATTAAAGCTATTCTTGATTGTCCTTCGCTATGAATCTTTCATAGCTTAAGGGTTTTTTCAATCTATGTGGTTTTTATAGAAGATTCGAAAAGGATTTTTCATAGAAGGTGACTCCACTTACTGATTTGACTAAGGGGGCAGGTGCTGTCACAATAGTGGTTTACAATTCCTGAGAGGAACGAATTTTAGCTGAAATCACATATTTTTAGAAAATATAATGATTTAAGCCTTAAAAAGTTCTATTTTAAGGATTCCAATTGAAGAGGTTTTGATCAAATCACCTTAGATCAAACCCCCTTGGATAGAACTCGCTAGTTTTAAACCATACCTATAAATGCGTCTCCTTTACACCTATCAAAATGCTGATAAAAAATCACTTTTGATTTAGCTTTTGGGGATCAAATGAATTCATTTAAAATTTATTTTAAATCATTATGGTATTCCTCAGAACAAGCTATCCAATGAATATAATTTTAATATGTTTTAGTTTTGTTATGTATTTATTTTTTAAGTTTTAAAACATAGGTTTTCATCGAAAATGAATTTCTTTGTTCTTCACATGTGGAAAAATAGAAGATTATCAAAAATTGAAAAATATGAGTGCACCAGATATTGGTCCTTGATCCAACAAAAAATTAAATTAAATTTTGACATATACAAAAAAGTTATGCATTATAAGGTCGTATTGTCCGAATTGTAATTCGTTTTGACTTTGAAACTTGAATAAGGAAAAAATTTAATAAAAAACTATCTAACTAAGTGGAAGCACTGAGATATCGAGTTACAAATCTAAATTTTAAATAATTAGAATTTTATCCTTCATGGAAAAGTTATCGTTATAAGATTAACTTTTTTAAAAATGTTGTTTTCTGAAAAAAATCAATTTTTGTGGGAGATGGAAAAAGAAGTGCAATTTGATTCCAAATTTTTTTTATTTTTTTTTTTAGAATCTACAAACAAAATTCGATGAGACTCTAGTTTGCACCATCTTCAAATTCTTCATATTTTAGCCGCTATAGGTGCCCGAATGTGAAGATTTAGTTAAAAATAATATTTTCAGTGTCCAGTTTGGCCAAAAATTGTAAACCGCTATTATGCCTTTGTTTGGACTAAGGTAGCACAACAATGTTTTGATTAGTTTGAGTAGATAATGAGTACATGCCTAGTTCTTGATATTCTCAATTTTTCCAAGCCCTTTGAGCTTGAATGTGATGCATCTAGAGAGGGAATAGGTGTTGTTTTGATGCAAGATAAGCATTGCATTGCCTTCAAAAGCATAAAATTGAGGGGTTTCGAGAGGATTTATTCTATATACAATAAGGAGTTGTTGGTCATTATGCATACATTGGCCAAATTCATACCTTATCTTGTGGGAGGTAATTTTATTGTGAAAACCAACCACAACAATCTTAAATATTTATTTCATCTAAAAGATTTGAATGATTGACAATAAAAAGGGTAAGTTTCAAGCTTATGACTTTGATATTGTCTATGTCAAGGGAAAAGGCCTTGTCCAAGAGACCATATATGTGTTCATTAGTGGAGATTATAGTAGATTGGAAAGAGAAAATTTCATGTTGAGTATGTTAAGGATCTTTGGGCTTCAAGTATCATTTAAGGTACTACACAAGATGACAAGTACATTGTGGTGAATGAATTGATATTTTACAAAAATAGAATCTATCTGACACCCAATTTTGAATTTAAGGCCAAGGTAATAAGGTATTTTCATGATTTACCAATGGCTTGTCACTCGGGCTTCTGTAAGACTTATAGACAAGTTTGGGAAAGGTTTACTTGGAGAGGACTTAAAGATGAAGTCCTCAAGTATGTTTGGGAATGTCACACTTGTTAGCAAAATAAGGTTGAGCATACTTATCTTGTCGGTTTATTGCGCCCCCTTCCAATTCCCAACCAAAAATGGGAAAGCATCTAGATGTACTTTATATCAAGTCTTCCTAAGGTGTAGAACAATGATTGCATTTATGTAGTAGTTGATAAGCTAACAAAATTTTCCCACTTCTTTTCTATCTCATCAGCTTTTTCATTGGTACAAGTGGCAGATTTTTTTTTAGGGAGATATTTAGGTTGCATGGGATGCCCAAGAACATAGTTAGTGACAAGGACAATAGGTTCTTGAGTCTATTTTGGTAGGAATTTTTTTAACTGAGTGTGACTAAGCTCTCTCCTAATACTAGCTACCATCTACAGACTAATGGTCAGACGAAAATTGTTAATAAGTGATTGGAAGGGTATCTCAAAAATTACATCTTAGGATAGAAGAAAGCATGGGTAAAATGGTTGCATTTAAGTGAATAGTGTTACAAATCCCCTTACCACATGTCAATTAATATTTCACCATTCATGGCCTTATATGGGTATGAAGCTCCTTGCTTCATAGATTTACTTTTTGGCAATTGTCTTGTACTCAAGCCTAAGGATTTAGTGCAAGAAAGCTAGGATATTATGAAATCTTTGAAGGAAAACATGTAACATGCCCATAATTAGCAAAAGCTATATGCAAATCAACATCACATTGAGCATTTTTTTGAGGTAAGTGACATGGTATATTTTTGGTTGCAAACTTATAGATAATCTACTTTCAAGAAGAGTGGATCCTAAAAATAAGTCATGATTTTATGGCATGTTCATGATCTCCAAGAGGTTTGGATAAGTACCTTATGAGCTAGAGTTATCGGAAAATAAAAAAGTACATAATATTTTCCACGTTTCACATCTCAAGAAAGCACTTGGGCATAATGTAATTCCTTCTTCTAAGTTGCCGCCACTAGATGAGGAAAGAAAATTGATTCTTATTCCAAAAACTATATTGATTTTAGGGAAAAAAATTACAGGGAAAACTATTAGGAAATACTAAGTGGAAGAATTTATCGATTGGGGATGTTATGTGGAAGAGAAAGAAGATTCTTCAACATCTAGACTTACAATTGCTTGGGAACTTGTAAGCAATTTTTGTGAGGGAGGACTATAATGTTCCCCTCATGAGTTAGCCAGTTGTCAAGTATTAGCCTATCCATCAAGGTCATGTAGGCTAATCGAATGTTTTAGGGAATCCATAGTTCTTGGAGTAGGAGAGTTTGATGCCATCTCACCTCAATTGGGCATGATATTCCCAAGACGTTTTTGACAATTCAAGGGGAAGAAATGTTATAAATTCGTAAGTTATTATAAAATAATAAGTTACTTTAGTATTTATGTAAATATTTAAAGTGACTTATTGATGCTTATGTAGGAGCAAATCTTTTAAAATATTATTTTAATGCTTTTTTTGAGAATTTAGTGGGAGACATAAGGAAGGAATTAAATATTATTTTATTTTTAAAAGTGTGGAAGTTTGAAAATAATAAAATAATATGTTTGAGTTTATTTGGAGATATATGGGAATTGATTTGGGAAATTGTGTAGAGAAAAAAATTAAAGAACTTCCTAAGACGTAAACCCTCAAGAAAAATATTGGTTATAGTGTGAGAGACCCACCCTAATTGATGGTTAACTAATTTATCTGGAATCCATATTTGTGATAATGGATGAAATTTTAGGTTTTATTAAGTTTACTGAATTTACAAGGCTTTGAAAGGTAATTTACTTCTATTGTTGTTGGGCATGCAATATTGGTATTATATGATGTTGGGTCGATGTGTTCAGAAATTTGATGATTGCTTGAAATATTAAGGTGGCATTGGATTATGGTCAAGCCGTGATTAATATTTGGGAGGCTACTGTGTATTTTTTTTTAATATTGTGCATTATTTAGACCCTCGACTAGTTGCTAAACCTTTACATAAAGTTTGGTGTTGGCTGCTACTCTATAGAAGTTATTCATGGAAACTTGAGTCTATTATATTTGTTTCCAGAAAGTTTGGTGTTGGCTACATAAGCCATTTGTGGAAAACTTGATTTTATTATATTTTTTTGGCATTCAACAGTTATTGGGAATAATGAACCGATATCACTGGCCTGGAAAGAATGACAACTGTTGGGCGATATAAATGGTGGATTTATCAGCAACTGAATACTCAAGAAAGATAGAATTTGAAATAATGTGGCAACAATAAACAGCCAACCAATAATCTATAGTTTTAATATTTGAAGAAAAGAGGAATCGGGTGGCAGACCCAAACCAGCTAGGTGATTTTGAATTGCTGAGGAGGAACATTAAACTGGCGGATCTTTCTGTATTAGTTAATTGACTATTATTTCAATATGAGGAAGTTTTAATGTTATGGAAATTTTGGGTATTATAATGGCCATTCTGAGTCGTATTTCACATGTTGGACATTAATTAATATGGCATTGGCACACTAGCATGTCAATGTTGGGTGCCATATTCCCCTCGTCAAGATGAGCAGTGTTAGCTGTGATATTTGAAGGTGGCGTGAAAGTCTGGAAATGGTCTTCTTAGCTGGTTGGAGCAACAGTACAAACTCTTGTGGAAATCGCTTCCTTAAAAGGTCAAAATTTTAAGTAAGCATATAATTACAAATTATACTTAAACAACAATTTAGATGCTATACCTTACTTCAATGCAAATTGTATGTTTGGAAATGTTTGAAGTTTTTCCTGTCAAAGAGCAAAGATAAATTATGAGTGAATACATCTATTTTTTGGGCATGGTGTTGTTTAACTTATTTAATAGTCCACAACAGTAGCAAATATTTTCCCATTAACTTCTAGTACAATCAACTATTTGACTGAATGCTTGCCTAGCAAAAACTTGGAATAGTGAAAAAAAATGGTATATATGCTAGCATGGGTTATTATAAGGAACCATGATGTAAGCTTGTGTAGGTTGAAAACCACACTGTGTAGTTCAGCCTGCAATTAGACATATATAATGAAAGAAAAATTGCAGCCCTACTTAAACATAAAATGGAGAGACAATTTTGTTGGGGTGCACATACATCTTTTACCTAAGGATAAAGGTTTTCAAATCCAAACATTCCTTTGAGGTAACTTGAAATGAACAGTGTCAATTGTGTATTGTGAAGGATATTTTATGCCATAAAGTGCATGTTAAAAAGACATGTTTTCACACCACCTATTTCCTATAAGACATTCATAACAATGCATATCTCTATTTGTGTTTCATGGCATTCTTTGTATATAACAATTTGTAGGTTTCAAAACACAGTGTTTTGTAACCTTCTCATTTGTCCAATTTTATTTTAAAACCCTCTACATTTGATAAACCAAACAAATTATTATAATTGGTTGTAATTTGTTTTCAAGGTTTTTAAAATTTATGATTTTATATTTTCACCCTAATCTTTTTGTGGGTGATGAAAAATTAGCATAAATTATTGATGGCATGACAACAATGCGTTTGGATATGAGAAATTATAGTTCTCAAAACATGACATGTTTTGCAATCTACACTTCACAAGGTACCAAAAACATCATGCTATGTAGTATTGTAGAGAAGCGTATTCCTTTTTCCCAATAACAACAACAATGGTGTTATTTCTATTTGAATTAAACATCTAGAAATACAAAGTTAAAAAACACATGGTTTGGGTATGTTGTGAATTGTAGGTTAAAAAACATGGTGTGACTATTGATCTTCGAGTGCCACATACCCAATTATAGTTGATATCAGAAATGTCTTACAAAAATAGACATTCATATAATATTTATTGGTCTAGTTGGGTTCTGTGCAAGTTATATATACACTCTTCTTTCCATTTGAATTTACTACAATTCAACATTATGAACATGTGATCTTTCTATGTGTCACAATTCTCAAGATTTCTTCTTTGCAGAAACAACACGGAGTTGGGAAAACTATGAATTATAGTAAAGGAAGGGATTTTGAAAGATGAATTATTCACATTTTACCATAGAAAACAAAACCCCATTATGTTGATTTCATTAATTTGCGCTAAATTTTCATATTTCCTACCAAAAGATGGGGTCAACATATAATTGGAAAATGTCAAAAACCCTCATAATAAACACAAACACAAATAGCATACAAGGCATAGAGGAAATTGGTAACCATATCAACACGAAGTTGGTAAAAATATGAATAATAGTAAATTAAAGCAATTTCACCATAGTTGTAAACAAAGACCATGATATTATAAACTAGAATGGAATTTGAATCATTCACAGTCTACAACAAAAAACAAAACCCAAATGTATCAATTTTGTGGTAAATTTTCATATTTCCTACAAAATATGGGGTTAACATAAAATTCACCCCATTTTCAAAACTCCTCAATTTACTCTTTATAGTTTCACAGTCACTGAAATCCCATTGAATATAAATAAACCCCTTTTTCAAAACTCCTCAATTTACTCTTTATAGTTTCAAAGCAGATAGCAAACCAAAAAGCATTTCTAGAAGATATACATACCTAGAGAATGCTTGATGAGACAACCAATCAACTTGTTTAGGGTTCATAGTAGGAAATCAAAATTCTCAAGCTTTCTTCTCTGCATAAACACAGAGTTGGGAACACTATCAATAATAGTAAATTAAATTAGTTTCACCATACATATAAACAAAAAGCATGCTATTATACATGTTTGATGTTTGTCTCTTCCAAATGTCTGCAACATGGTATGCAAGCTCCCCCTTCCCTTGTGAAACAAAGTTGTTTATCCAAAAAGTCAAATGTGCAAATGAAAACAAAATGGTTTTGGCAACCATCATTTTTTAAATTTCAACATAAAGGGCCACATCATTTTATCATCCATCATTTTAAAAAACTCTTGGTGTATAGGGTCATGTTACTATAGTTAGAAACGACATGAGGCAAAATGTCTATCTATCTAATCTACTATCAGCATGCCATGATATGGGGGATGGGGCATGATGTTATGATGTCTAAGACATGTTGTTTTGTAGGAAGAATAGCATGTGCCATTTAACTAAATCAAGCATGTGGAGGACAAAACACATTGTTGATGGTGATAAATTATCAATATAGATTTTTGACCCCTTTTCACACATCATGCATTTATTATTACCCTTATTTTGTGTCAAAAACATTTATGACACATGACACATTGGTTACATTGATTCATGATATTAATTTATTCATCATGAGACATTTTTATACCTCGTGTCTACTAATTTTTCACTAATTTATCATTATTTCATTGCCCAACACATTTATTGCCAAATCAATTGTCAATCTCAAGGAAGAAACATGACCTGGAAATGAAACACTTTCACATTTTCCTTTATGATCATATGTCATTTATGAGCACAATTATGCTTAATTATCAACATGATCTATTTCTAATTCTTGTGTGATGTTTATTGACCAAGTTAGGATAATCATAACTTACCACTCAAAAAACTATACATTGTTTATGATCATTCTTATACCCATTACACTATTTTAACCTCATCACATTATCTTTCCCATTTGGGGCTAATTTCTTTGATGTGCACTAATTTGAAGAAAACTGGATGGGTGGAGATAGTGGAGAATATGTTTTAAAAGCAAAAATCTTGAAAAAGAAAGAGGGGGTGTGGGTTTCTTGGAGACAACTAATTTATGTTGTAACTCCAAATTTGAAATTCCATAACTCCTAAAAAATAGGTATCTTGAAGGTGGGCACCTAGTTTGGGAAAAGCAAAGTTTTGCTTTATTCTTGAAAGCAAGAAAGTCTTTAAATCGCTATCTTCCAAATTTTCCAAGTCTGGAGGTTTGTATGGTTATTTTATTCAATTTTATTAATGAATTTTAATTTCATTGGCTGCTCCTAGGGATGGGCATTGATTTTTCCTGAGTGCAGGTTGGAATGTAAGAAAATTAAAACTAAATGAATTTACATTGCATTTCATTTCACATAAGCTTTTGTTAAGCAAAAGTAATTCATTTTTGAAACAATTTTTTCCAAAATACAAAGAAAGATGAGAGAGGGCATAGCATACCTCCAAGAAGGGTTTTGGATGGTGTTGTTGCAGGTTGGAGGCTGATTTTAGTACCATGAACATCAATTGATGCAGATTTGTGTGGTTGTGATTGTGTTGAGAGGTTTATTGTGCATGTGCTAGAGAAAGCATGTGTTACAGAGATTTGATTTGCTATAACAAATCATTTTATATTGAATTTCAAAAGTCTTGTAAGGGCTTTTTGCAGCCCATTTTCCTTTTTGGACTTATGTAATCAAATTTGCAAAGTTTAATAGAATCAATGATTGTTACCAACAAGTTAAAATCCTAAGTTGAATAATTGTTGCAAGAGTTTGTTTTCCTGTGAAGAGATTTACCTGTGATTTTATGTGAGCTATTTAAATTATTTTTTATTGAGTACTTTATTTTTAATTATCTCCATACATTAGTGACATTAAAGTAGCAAGATCTTGAGTGTATAATAGAGAAGCAGTTGCACCAGGATTGAGCTTGTGGGTATTAGAGAAAATTTATGCAAGAGGAGCCCATCATGGTAGAGGAAGAGGAAGAGGAAATAATTTTGTAAGAGATGATGATTGTAGAGCCTTGAGAATGCAATTTGAAACTTTATAAAATGAGATGAGAGGATTTGAAAGAATGAGAGACTCGGGAAGTGATGATGAAGATGAAAGCACAAAGAATACTAGTCTAGATACTAAGCAAAGAGAGGAAATTACAGCAATTGCAAATGACCCACTGCTGAAAGCTTTAACAAAAATGGGAAAGATTCTGAAAATGGGTGTGCCTACATTTAATGGAAGTCTGAATCCAAAGGAATTGGTAGATTGGCTTAATGAAATGGAAAAGCATTTTGAATTTGAAGAGATAGAGGATCCTAATAAAGTGATATTTTCCAAGACAAGGCTGAAAGGACATGCCTCAATATGGTGGAAAGAGGTCCAATTAGAAAGAGGAAGAAGAGGAAAAGAGAAAATGACAATATGGGATAAAATGGTAGGGAAAATGAAAAGGTAGTTCATTCCAATAGACTATGAGATGGAATTGCTTAAAAAGATGCAAAGCTTGAAGCAAGGAAGCAAGATAGCAAGGGAGTACATAAAAGAGTTTCACAGAATACTCATTAGAACTGGAAATTCTAAGGAAACCAAGGATAAGGCTGCAAGATACCTTAATGGTTTGAGGTCAAGTATAAGAGAGGAGATGACACTTGTCAGAGTTGTGACAATGGGAGATGCTTATTACATAGCATTGAAAATAGAAGAAAGGATGAACAAGAGGTTTGAGAATAAATAAAAGGGAAAGGATAGAGCTTATGTGCAGCAAAAAGAGGATGAACAATAGATTAGAGACATTAAGGATAGTGAGGATGAAAGATGTGAAAGCTCAAGCAAGTCCTATGATCAAAATTTTAGAGAAGAGGAAGATCGAGTAGAGGATTGAAAGAGGAAATTACAAAATAACTTATTTTAGATGTGGGGAAGAGAGTCACAGAGCATATGACTATCCTCATGAAGAGGAAAGATCAAGAAGAACTGAAAATCAGAATAAAGCAAAAAACCTAAATGGAGAAGATGCACATTCAACACATTCTGAAGAAGTGGAAGATGGTGAAAATTTGGTGGGGAGGAGAACCCTCTTAAATGAAGATGACAAATCAATTCAAAGGAGATGTTTGTTTAGGACAAGATGCAAGTGTGAAGTAAAGGCATGTAATGTCATTATTTATAGTGGAAGTGCAAACAATATTGTTTCTGATGAAATGGTAAGAAAATTGTAGCTAGGAAGGAAGAAGCACCTAAATCGATATTAGATAGCATGGATACTAGATGATAAGAAGCCCTTGATTAGTGAACAATGTGAGGTAAAATTTAAGATAGGAGGCTATTATGATGAAGTTTTATGTGATATTCTCCCAATTAATTCCTATCATATTCTTCTAGGAAGACCTTGGCAATTTGACAGGAAGGCGGTGCACGATGGTTATGCCAACACATACACATTGACGAAGGAAAGGGTGAAACACAAATTGATGCCTTTGAAAGAAGAAATGGGTAAGGTTTGCAGAAATGCAAGGTCTTGTTTGGTTGACGAAATTAGACTTTTAGATGATATGAAGCTTAAATATGTTGGATTTAACATTAACCATGATGAAGATGAGAAAGATAATTTTCTAATGTGATTGGGAACAATTGAAAGAGAGTGGAATGAGAAAATTTCAGCTAATGCAAATGTTGTAGCCAAAGGTAAAGAGGTAATTTCAGATTTTAGTACATGTATTGATAATATTGGGAATGAAAAAGTAGAGTCAAAGGTTGCAGAAATAAATCCTTTGGAAGTAGATGAGAGTGGTGAACAGACTGAGGTGAAAATAAAATTTTCTTATGATTGTTTGATTGGAAGTATTGAAGATGAAGATTCCTTGATAACAAATCTTGAGTATTTGTTACAAAATGTGGAGAATGAATCTATGGATTGTGGTACTAACACTAAATTGAGTGTTGAAGATCAAATTTCAGCATCAGTACATGTCTTTCTAAAGGCATAATAGGAGTGACAAACCACATTGCAAACCCGATAAAGGAGGAGGAAAATGGTAAAGTAGCAAGAGAGGTAATACATGATTTTTTTTTACTGAAGAGGGATATATAAGTACATTTAATTATTCTGATTTTGATAAAGCACATTGGTGGGAAGTTAATTTTGATAGCACAAGTTTAATGAAGAGCATAAAAGGAGGAAAGTTGAGAGTGGCACCAATGTGAAGTTGCAAAATTAGTTGAGCAGGATATTTCCAATGAGCAAAGATGGGAAATGGATCCAAGACAAACATAAAATTCACAAATGTTTATGAGGTTCACTCAAGAAACATTTCTTTCCTACTGTGGGTGTCTGATGTAGCAGCATCCATGACATTGTTGCAATCTCATGTCAACAAATGATATTGATTTTATTTCATTCTTTTTTTTGTGAGTTTAATTTCATGTTTTGTCATGTGAAATTCAAATTTTGTGTGCATTTGGGATGTTATGGCATGTTAAAATTTGAGTTTGAAATTTGGAGTGAATTTGGAGAAAGTGGGATGGGTGGAGATAGTGGAGAATATGTTTTAAAAGAATTTTTTTTGAAAAAGCAAGAGGGGGTGTGGGTTTCTTGGAGACCACTAATTTGACTTGTAACTCCAAATTTGAAATTTCATAACCCTAAAACATAGGGATCTTGAAGGTGGGTGCATAGTTTTCAGGAAAAGTAGATTTTTGCTTTATTCTTGAAAGCAAGAAAGTCTTTAAAGCACTATCTTCCAAATCTTCCAAGTCTAGAGGTTTGTGTAGTTATTTTATTCAATTTTATTGATGAATTTTAATTTCATTGGCTACTCCTAGAGATGGGCGTTGACTTTTCTTGAGTGCGAGTTGGAATGCAAGAAAATTAAAACTAAATGAATTTACATTGCATTTCATTTGATGCCAGCTTGTGTTAAGCAAAAGTAATTTCATTTTTCAAACAAGTTTTTCCATAATATAGAGAAAGACGAGAGAAGGCGTAGCATACCTCTAGGAAAGGTTTTGGATGGTGTTTTTGTAGGTTGCAGGCTGATTTTAGTGCCATGAACATAACCAGTTGATGCAGATTTGTGTGGTTGTGATTGTGTTAAGAGGTTTATTATGCAGTTGCTAGAGAAATATTGTGTTACAGAGCTTTGACTTGCTATAGCAAATCATTTTATATTGAATTTTAGAAGTCTTTTAAGGGCTTTTTGCATCTCATTGTCCTTTCTGGACTTATGTAATCAAATTTGTAAAGTTTAATAGAATCTATGGCTGTCGGTTGCAAGTTAAAATTATGAGTTGAATAATTGTTGCAAGAGATTGTTTTCCTGCAAAGACATTTACCAGTGATTTTATGTGAGCTATTTAAATTAATTTTTATTGAGTAATTTATTTTTAATTAGCTCCATACATTAAACTTCATTTTCCTACCTAATGTAGGGGACTCCACTTCCTCATTCCCATCAACATTCTCCTCCACCTTCTTGCTAGGGGAAAGATCAACTCCCTTCAATTTTAGATTCTTGGCAGCAGGGACAGGGAACTTTCCTAATTTAGCCTTCTAGGTGTCATTGAAGAAATCTTCAGAACCCTCCACCTCCTAACTACCAGTACAATAATCTTTAGACTTAGAGGGATTAGAAGATTTATCCTTCTTATTACACTTTCCCTCAAAAGACTTGGGAGGCTTCAATAAAACCTCCATAGAGGCTTTCGACCCAGCACCAAACTCCTCGAAGTCACACCCCATCTCAAACCTAGTATCATACTCAGAAAAATCCTCCTTTTGGTGATCTTTAGAAATCTTCTTGGTCTCATTAGGGACAAAATAGGACTTAGCATATTCTGTAATTAGGAGAATTAATCCCTCATGTAGAGCATTGTTCTTAGGGTTTCGTTTATGATCTTTTATACCATTTTCAAGAGAGGAAAGCAAATAAAAGGAGAAAGAAACCTTTTTCTTATTCCTAAATTGATTCAACAGAACAAATAGTAGCCAAAAAGAATAGAGAAGTGGTCATCAAGAGTAAAATACTTCATGATTTTTGATGCAGGAGCATCCAATGGTGTAAGGGAAATCTTGCATCACCCAAAAAAACATGCATTTCATTTATATTTCCTTTGGTTAGCTTTTTGTATATGTCTTTTCATTTCTAGATACCCTTTTTGTCATTATGTAAATCCCCACTTTCAGTTTTGTTGTTCTGCTTTCTCTGGCCAACTGCTATTTTTAGTAGCTTTTGGAAATTGTTGTTATTTTTAGCAACTTTTGGGAATTGAAGGTGTTTTGGAATGAAAATTATATGGGAGGATTTAGAACAGAAAAATAAGAAGATTGGTGAAAGAATCAGGCAGAGAGCATTCCCAGTTTGAAAGATATTGCAGTTTCAGTCTCCCAGAAAAGCACTTGAAAACCTTCCAGATTGGGTTTGATGCACTAAATAGCCCCAAAACAGCCCAAAAACCTGTTGAATCTGATTTCATGCATGTTCTTGACTCTGATACCTTTCCAATGGTTCAAAAAATGGAGTCCCAAATCAAAAGTTATGGCTCCTAGAAGTTGGTACACTTTCAAAATGTGTTGATTTTCGAATGGTGTTTTAATTTTTGAGTTTCAAATTGTAATTCTTGGTGCCAAACCACCAAAACTCTTAACTTGAATGTTTTTTTTGGCTCCTAATGTAAAAAGGGCTACTTATGTGGGGACTTTTTTTATTTTGGTAGCTTTTGGGGAAAAAGAGTTTGCACGCTGTGAAAAGGGGAACTTCTGTAATATTTGTAATTTCTGAGACTTTTGTAGGTTGCATGTATCACAAAGCTTGAGGATTTGGGATCCTCTACATGTAATATTTTCCTTTATTGAATAATAATAAATTTTTCTAGTTGTGTGTATTATTTTGTGTCTCAAGTTTTCTCCCTCGTCAATTTTAGTGGCCACATCACCCCAAATAGCATTGATAGAACTACAAGCAAATCTACCACATTTTTCCTTCTCTAGTTGACTCCTTTCATCATCCTTAAAGAAGATGGCCATAGCAGCACTAGACTCTTTCTTGTCTCTATAAACTTTCCTCCCCTCAGTGGCCAAACCTGTGATATTACCAACAAACTCTTCAATTATGGTGAATTCCATCTTGAAAACCCTCAAGACTTTGCTTGTCCATCCCTTCAAAAAATCCTATGACACCTTAGGGTCGAATCCATGAAGTCTTTCAATATAGGGAGTAACACCCCCAACCTACATCAACCCCCAAACCTTCTTGTTACTCTAGGAAGAGTCACAAGAAATCGGCTCAACACGATTCCTCTCTCCTCCCATGGCAACAGTAGAGACAAACCATAGCAACATCAAATAGTTGTAGAGAAACTTCAAATATTTGTAGAGGATGCAAAATATAAGAAGGCTTTAAAATCTCCCACAATCCGTGTGGGAAAATTGAAGTGACAAGAGGAAATAATTACTCTTGAATATAGATCTTTACGAAACTCTGCCACATCATTGAAATGCAAGGTTAACCCACAAATGACATCACACTTGAATTCAAAAAACCAAATAAAAATCAACATATTATTTTAAAAAAACATTAATGGTACCCCCTCCTCAAACGATTTGAATATCATGATTGACAATTGATTAGACGTCGATAGGGAGGGGATCATGATGCAGGAGCACTAGTTTGGTTTGTTTTTATGCTCATTTTGATGTTAGGATTTTTATTTGTGTTAGGTTAGGTCTTAGGGAATCCATTAGGATCATTTTAAATAGTCTAAGTTGTGTAAATAGGCCTAGAAATTCAATTTTTTGTTTTATTGTCAAAATGCAAATTTGAATTTTCTAGGTGCTTTTTGGCTTGTAAAAGGTTGGGGTTTTGTTCTTCAGCTGTAGTTTTGGGTTGGTTGGGTCTAATAAGGTCTTAGAATACCACAATTGACCTTGTAAGGTCTCTTTTCATGTTTTGGTTTCATTCCTAAGTTGTAAAAGTGCATATTTTGCAAGTTTAAGTGCAAAAAGGACATTAAGACTTTAGGTTTTGGATTGAAAAGCATGTAATTTCAAGTGTAATTGTTCTTGATCATTAATTCACATTGAAATAATGAAGAAAAAGGTTCCAAGAAGCTATGGAAGAGGTTTTTCACAATAATACCTTGTTTTTCCATGATTTTGACATTTTTTCATGCAAATATAGTTTGAAATCAACTTTGTACGACCCTGTACGAATCAATCACAAGCCTAGAATTGGTTGGAAAGTTGGTGGTTTTTCTATAGAATCCAATGCATCTGGTTTAGATTGATTTCATTGTATTTTGATTGAGTTATAACAAAATTCTATTAACTACCCTTTTACAAGCTAGGGTTTCCAGCAAGTTTTCAAAATTCATGTCTTTTGATTAAGCAAGTTAAAACTGATGAAATTTGGTAAAAACCTTCTGCAAGCCATTGTTCAGGTGTCCACCAAAGGAGAAGTCCTAATTTAATATTTTTTGTGATTTATGAAATTCTATGTGTTTTCATTAGCATTAGGACTATCAAAAACCATTTTTGTGATTTATGAAGGTTTACGTGTGTTCATTTGCCTTAGGACTATCAAAGACCCTAGTTTCTTGATATTTTAGTGAAAAAATACATTGTTTTAAATTAACCACAACAAATTAGGGTTTGATAAGACTGAGGAAGTGTGTTGAAGTGTTTAGGAGCCAAAGAAAGCAAAGAGTGAGTGTATATAAGCCAGAAATACCCAACTAGGACAATGTTAAGGGTTTGAGCCTAGAGAGGAAAGTTTGAAGAAATATCACCAGATAGGGTTATAACACCTTCAAGAGAGTCCATAGAGTCTAAAAATGCTTATTTTATGCTATTTTTTATCCCTCTACATCAAGTCATTCCCTTCCTAAACTTTATACTCATTAACCCCATAATTGGAAATTTTATTAGCTAGGCAATTACCCTCCCTAAAAATATGGGATATGAAACTTTGATCAAAAGAATTCAAAATAGCCAAAGCATAAAGGATAATAGGTTTGAAAAACCAAGGAGGGGTATACTTTTTAAGGTTATTGATAATATTTAAGGAATCACCCTATATCCAAACCATTTTGAATCCTTTAGACTAAGCCAACTTCAAACCATGGTAGGCGGAAAAAGCTACCATAAAGTGGCTTGTTTGGGTTCCCAAAGGGAGTTCCACCACATAAAAAAACCTACCATTAGAATCACGCAACACTCCCCCACAACTAGCAAGTCCCAAATTACCTTTCACAACTCCATCAAAATTGACTTTCACCCAACCAATAGGAGGAGCTTTCAACACATTAGCAATCTTGGGATCCTTTTCCTTCTTCAAAGGAAGAGATATATCACAAGGGAGGTTCCAATTCAGGGAGACAACATCACATGGAGAAACAACAATATTAGGCCCAACTTGAAAGGACACCTTAGAAAAAAAATTCTTTGATGGCAGCACAAATTTTAAAGGCAAGCCTGATAGGGGAAAGGGCAACATCCCTAAAAATTTTGTTATTTCTTTCCAACCAAATTCCCCACACTAAATGAGGAAGAGTAAGAGACCATAGGAAGTCTAGAGTAGGATTAGAGGATGGGCCCAACCATTGAGACCACAAATCCCCAATAGAAGACGGGAATACCTAGCTCAAATTCCAAAGAGAGAGCACATGGGCCCGCCCAAACATCTCCCACAAACCTGCAACCAACCAAAAGATGGTATGCATCCTTCACAGCCTCCTCACAAAGAAAACATCTATTATGCATCATAAAACCCCCTTTCACAAGATTATCAATAGTAAGAACCTTGTTTTGGGAAAATAACCAAAAGAACACATTCACTTTAGGAATCAATTTAAGGAACCAAAGAGAAGCCCAAAACGAAAAAGGACCAATAAAGGCACATTGGAGAGCGAAAGCCTACGAAACAAAAAAATTTCTAGTAGAAGAGAACTGCCACACCACCTTGTTAGTTGAGGAAAAAGAAGGAATATGAATAGTAGATAAGGCTTTAAAGAGAACCTCCAGACCAAGATTAATCACTTGAAGCCTTTTCCAAGAACCATCAATAATGTAATCAGCAAAAAATCTGCCATAATGACAAATACAAAGTTCCATAAAAGGACGAGCCCATATCTCATCTTTGAGGGGGGCATTACCAATCCACCAATCTTCCCAAAAAAAATCCTTCTGCCATTCCCCAACTACCACCGCAACCCCTTAGAAATAATAGTTTTGGATTTAACCATAAAATTCCATAGGACAAAACCAAAAGGTGGGGAAATCCACTAGAAAGAAGATCCCTAATACGATCCACTCCCCAAAGATATTCACTAGAGAAAATGTTGGCCCATTCACTATTTCTAGAGATAAGGTTCCAAAGCTTCTTAGCAAGTAAAGCAAGATTGAATTCTCTAATTTTACAAGTACTCAAGCCACCAACCTTCTTAGGCCTGCAAACATCATCCCGAGACACCAAATGCAACCTTTTCTTCTCTTGAACCCCAAACCAAAGGAATTTTTTTTTAATACTTTCAATCTTCTCAACAAAATTCCAAGGCATCTGAAAGAGAGTTAGAGCATAAACTGACAGGTTTTGGAAAGTAGACTTAATCAATTGAACTTTCTTAGCTTGGCTCAACAAAGAACCTTTCCAAACAAACAACTTAGAATTAAACTTATCCACCAAGCCACGCGAAAAAGAATCAAAATAGAATTGGAGCACATCAGTGTTGATATGTGGCGACTGATCATCAAATACTATACACTCGTAATGTATCCTCATCAAGGTTCGAGGCCAAGTCAAGCCCTAAGCAGGAGTTCGGGGGTGGTAGCCCTTGATAGCAGGGATTTTGGGGCAACAACCCCCAATAGTGGGGGTTCAAGGTTGGCAGCCCCCCCAAAAAATTTCCCATTAACACGTCAAGGTTTTTCCATTGACACGTCAAATAAAAAATAAATTGTAAAACCCTAATTTTGGAAGCTTTCAAAAAGCTTGCTATAAGCAGTTGGGATGTAAGTTACGTTGTGTGTAATTCATGAGATTGTAATCTATTTTGTACTAGATAATAAAATTATTGGGTAGCTGAGTTTTTGTGGATGTAGCCCATATTGGGTGAACCATTTTAATTTTTTTTGTTGATCTCTTTTGTGTTATTCTTCATTTTTATTTCTAGGTTATTTAATCTACATATAATTGTTAATGTTTATTGCTTCGACCTGCTTGAACCCTAACAACTAGTATCATAGTCATGTGTATTTTGGTTGATTCATAGGAAACCTCTAGACTTGAGTGGGAGCAATGGAAGAATTCAAATTCAAGGTTGAGAAGTTCAACAAATAGAATTATCAATTATGGAAGATGCAGATGAAAGATTATTTGTATCAAAAGGATCTATGGTGGCCATTGCAAGGAAAAAAAAGAAAGAGGCTACTATGTTTGATGAAGAATGGGATATTCTAGATAGAAAGGCACTAGGAACCATTTGGTTGTGCATGGCGCCATTTTTGGCATTCAATATAACAGAAGAAAAGACAATAGTGGATCTGATAGAACATTTGGCTAAATTATATGAAAAACCCTCAGTCTCAAATAAGGTATTTCTCATGAAGCGTTTGTTTAATCTAAAAATTATTGAAGGTGGATTTGTGACAGATCATTTAAATAAGTTTAATACAATTACCAGTCAGTTAACTTCTGTAAAATTGAATTTTGATGAAGAGGTGAGGGCTCTCTTGGTTTATGTTCTTTGCCAGAAAGCTAGAATAGCTTGGTAATGAATGTAAGTAACTCTATCTCTGGTTCAAATACATTGAAATTTGATGATGTTGTTGGTGTTATTCTTAGTGAGGAAATGCAACAGAAAAGCACAAGTGAGACTTCAACATTAGGTAATGCTTTGACTGTAGAGAATAGGAGAAGAACTGTAAAGGAGAGAGGAAAAATCCCAACAAATCATGGGAAGTCACAAGGGAAGTCAAAGAAAGGAAGATCTAAATCCAGAGGAAAAATGGATTGCTAGCACTATGGAAAGCCAAGCCACTTGAAAAGGGATTGTTGGTCTTGAAAAGGAAAACAAGGAGAGAGACAACATGATGACAGTAAGGAAGCTAATGTTACAAGTAACAAATTGTAGGATGCTTTAATTCTATGTTTAGATAATGTTAATGATTCATCGGTAATAGATTTAGGGGCTTAATTTCATGCCACACCCCATAGGAAATATTTTGTTGATTATGTTCAAGGTGATTTTGGATAGGTATATTTAGGTGATGATGAACCCTGCTAGATTGTTGGAAAAGGAAAAATAAAAATCAAGTTGCAGAATGAAAACGAATGGTTGCTACAAGAGATAAGGCATGTTCCAAATTTGAGAAGAAATTTAATCTCTATAGAACAATTGGATAGTGAAGGTTACATAGTTACCTTTATAGAAAAAGTCTAGAAGGTCACTAAAGATGCATTAGTAGTAGCTAAAGGTGAAAAGGGAGGCACATTGTATTTGTGTACTGGTAATACTTATTCTACCTGAGCTACTATAGAAACAATTTCTACTAATACAGTTAGAGCACTTGCTACAAGGATAGAAACAAAATTGTGGCACCATAGACTTGGGTACATGAGTGAGAAAGGCATGAAGATCCTTCTCTCCAGAAAGTTGCTACTAGGTCTAAAGTAGGATTGACTTGGAGTTCTACAAAAATTGTGTTTATGGAAACTAGAAAAGAGTTTGATTTCTCAAAGTTGGGAAAGAGAAGAAGAGTGAGAAATTAGAGCTTGTGCATTCAAATGTATGGAGACCAGCTCAAGTATCTTCTATTGGTGGCTCTTGTTATTATGTTGCTTTTATTGATGAAGCAACTAGGAAAACATGGGTGTATTTTCTAAAACAAAAATCAAAAGTGTTTGAAACTTTTAAAAAGTGGAAAGCTTTGGTTGAGAATGAGATAGGAAAAAAGTTGAAGTGTCTTAGATCTAATAATGGAGGCGAGTATTACAGTAGAGAATTTGAAAATTATTGTTCATACAATGGAATCCATAGGGAAAAAATGGTTCTTGGAACCTCACAAGAAAATGGTGTGTCTGAGAGGATGAATAGGACCATTATGGAACATGCAAGGAGCATGAGATTGCATGTTGTACAACCCTTATAGTTTTGGGAAGATGTTGTACATATCATTGTTTATTTAATAAATAGGGGACATTCAAATCCTTTAGATGGTGGCATTCCAGAGAAGGCAGGGACGGGTAAAAAGGTAAACTATTCATTTCTGAAAACATTTAGTTGTGAAGTTGTTGTCCATGTTGATATTGAAAATAGAACCAAACTTGAGGCTAAGTCTAAAAAATGTACCTTCATTGGATATAGAGTAGATGAATCTGGTTATCAATTATGGGATTATGAAAATCATAAAATTATTAAGAATAGAGATGTTATATTCAATGAACAGGTCATTTATAAGGATCGACTGTAGGAAAAGAAGCATGAATAGGAAAAAAAGGAATATGTGGTGTTGGATTAGATTCCAAAAATAAAATGCCACTGGTATTTGTACTCAACAACAAGTTATCCCACGAACTCTTGCAAGTGTTAGAAATTCTACAAGGATAACTAGACCTCTCGAAATATTTTCTCCATCATTATACTCTATATTATTAACTGATTTTGGTGAACCTGAAGGTTATGAAGAAGCAATGCAAGTAGATACCAAAAAGCAGTGGGAGCTAGGCATGAAAGAGGAAATGGATTCCTTGTTGTAGAATCAAACTTGGGACTTAGTCCAATTGCCTATAGGTAAAAGAGCATTGCCAAATACATGGGTTTATGGGTTGAAGGAAGAAGATGAAGGCAAAAAAGGATATAAGGCCAGAATCGTGATAAAAGGTTTGTACAAAAAAAGGCGTAGATTTTGATGAAATATGTTCTCCGGTTGTAAAGATGACTTCTATTAGAACTATTTGAAGTCTTGTGGTTGTGGAAGACTTGCATCTCGAATAGCTAGATGTAAAAACAATATTTCTCCATGGGAATTTGGAGGAAATATACATGCAACAACCATAGGGATATGAGGTCAAGGGTAAGGAGGAATTTTTGTGCGGGTTAAAGAAGAGTTTGTATGGCCTAAAGCAAGTACTTCGGCAATGGTATTTAAAATTTGATAGTTTTATGGCTCAACAAGGTTACAAAAGATGTCATTTTGATTATTGTGTTTATTTTAAGAAATTAGACATGGCAACTATATTATCATGTTGCTTTATGTTGATGACATGCTTGTTGTCGGGTCTAACATGCAATATATTAATGAACTTAAGAAAAAATTAGCAAATTCATTTGCTATGAAGGATTTGGGTGTAGAAAAAAAAATCCTTGGTATGAGGATCACACAAGATAGGACAAACAAAAAATTATTTTTGTCTCAAAGTGAGTATGAAGAGAAGGTGTTGAAAAGGTTTAACATGTAGAATGCAAAAGCAGTTAGTACACCTTTGCCTAGTCATTTTAAGTTGACTAAGGAGATGTGTCCAAAGACACCAGAGGAGGAAGACAAAATGTCTAAGATACCATATGCATCAACAATTAGTAGCTTGATGTATGCAATGGTATGCACAAGGCTAGATATTGCACATGTAGTGGGAGTTGTGAGTAGGTATATGACCAATCCAAGAATTGAAAATTAAATACAGTCAAATAGATTCTCCAATATTTGAGAGGTACTACTTCAAAGAAATTATGTTTTGGAGGAACAAATTCTGCTCTAAAAGGATATGTTGACTCTGATATGGCGAGTGATATTGATAGTAGGAGGAGTACTATAGGGTATGTTTTTACTATAGGAGGAACTGTAGTCAGTTGGATTTCAAGACTACAAAAGTTTGTTGTGCTTTCAACCACTGAAGTTGAGTATGTTACTGCTATGGAATCCAACAAGGAGATGATTTGGTTACAACATTTTCTGGAGGAATTGGGACAACAACAAGAAGATAGCCCTTTGTACACTGATAGCCATAATACCATTCATCTTGCTAAGAATTCAGCTTTGCATTCAAAAACTAAGCACATACAGCTCAGATACCACTTCATCCAATCAATTTTGGAGGATGGACAATTGAAGTTGGAGAAAATTCACACCAATGAGAATCCTATGGATATGTTCACAATGTTCACAAAGGTAGTTACAGGGGAGAAACTGATTTCCTCATCAATTTTCATTGGCCTTCATGACTGATAATGGTGGATATAAGAAACCGTCTAGACCTATAATCCAGTGGGAGCTGTAAGTGCAGCGGTGTCATTCAGGATCAGTCTCCAAGTGGGAGATTGTTTGGTGTGGAGCCTGATCAATCTCCAAGTGGGAGATTATTGATATGTGGCGACTGATCATGCAAATATTGTACACTCATAATGTATCCTTGTCAGGGTTCAAGGTTGGGTTGGGCCTCAAGCAGGGGTTCAGAGGCAACAACCCCCAACAATGGGGGTTCGAGGGCACAACCCCCAAATTTTTTTCCCATTAACACGTCAAGGTTTTCCTGCTAACATGTCAAATGAAAAAATGACTTTGTAAAACCCTAATTCTAGAAGCTTCCAAAATGCTTGTTATAGGCAGCTAGGATGTAAGTTGTAGTGTGTGTAATTGATAAGATTGTAATCTATTTTGCACTGGATAATAAAATCATTCGATGGCTGAGTTTTTGTGGATGTAGCCCATATTGGGTGAACCACATTAAATTTTTGTGTTATTCTTCATTGTTATTTCTGGGTTATTTAATCTGCACGTAATTGTTAATGTTTATTGCTCCAATTTGCCTAAACCCTAACAAACAGAAGGCCCAAATAAGACGATGACAATCCCCCAATCTAACATTGCAAAATCCAAGCAATTCTTTGTTGCCTCTACTCAGGAGTATTGAGAAAAAAACATAGTACTATTGGGAAAGTTGACCTTCTGCTCAGAAGCCACTTCATATTTCTACAAAATAAGCTTGATTGCTTTAGCTTATTTGATGAAAGACTCGCCAAGCATGAGGGTATCGTCTACAAATAATGATGATGGGAGCAAGTATGATTACGAGAAGAAGGATAAAGACCCTTTAATGGACCAGCATTAATAGACCTTTGAATTAATCTCCCAAGAAATTCAACAATAATTATAAAGAGAAAGGGGGAGATGGGGTCACCTTGTCTCAATCCCCTCAAGCAACAAAAGAGAGAAGGGGATCCATTGACTAAAACAAAATATTTCGGAGTAGAAATTAACTTTCTAACCAACAACACCAACTTCTTCCAAAAGCCAAAATCCTTCAAAATCTTGAGGAGGAATCCCTAGTCAGCTCTATCGTAGGCTTGGAGAGGTCCAAATTCAAAAGAAAGCTTGCCTATTTATTAACCGTCAAGGAATGGATATTCTATTTAACAGTAAGAATCGAATCAAGGATTTTCCTACCAGGAACGAAAACATTTTGCTAAACCAAAATAATTTGAGGAAAAACCTTTTATAATCTCACCACCAACACTTTAGAAAATATTTTACAGATATAATTGCACAAGCTTATAGGATGAAACTCTCCAATGGAGGAAGTCCCCAACTTTTTCGGAACCAAAACACTAAAGGAGTTCAATTCTTTCAAAAGATTACTACTGCCAAAGAACTCTTTAGTTGCATCTATGACATCCTTGGCCATAATATCCCAAAAGGACTAGAAGAAGAACATAGGGAAGCCATGAGGATTAGCTACCTTATTACCTTCAAATGAGAAAACCACACTCTTAATCTCATCATCCAAAGGAATACGAACCAATTGTCGATTAAGGTCATCAGAGATGAAATGGGGAATGTCCATTAAAAGATCATGTTAACAAGTAGGGTCCAAAACATCATCCATAAGCAACAAATTAGAGAAGTAGTTGTTTGCTTAATATCCTCATCATTATCCAACACTTGATTGTTGTACCTAATAGAATTAATACAATTAGAATCTTGGTGCTTTACTGTAGAAAGATGAAAGTATTTTTGTCCCCACTTTTCAACCACATGATTCTTGACCTCTGTTTCTAGAATTCCTCATTAGCAACAATACTATGCAATCTAGACAAAAGAACATTCTCCCTTTGAATATGATGACGATTGAAGCCAGACAACTAAGTAGATGGTTGGACAGTAAGAAGCTCATCCTTAATAATAGCTTTATCATAAAAAGTCTAACCAAAAGATTATCTATTCCACTTCCAAACGTTACATTTGACATTATCCAACTTCTTAGCAACCCTATACATCGTTGAACCATCAACCTGAATATTCCACGATGATTGAATCTTATCCTTAATCTCAAGATGACAGGTCCACATTTTCCCAAATCTGAAAGGAAAGTGTTTCCTTCTCCCCAACAGGTCCACCAAAAGGGAGAGAGGAAAGTGATCAAACCCCAACCTGGTCAGGCCGAGAGAGCATAGTAATAAGAAAGAAACTAATCAGGTGAAAGAAGAGCCCGATCAAGCTTAACTTGAATCAAATCCTCACCAACTCTTTGGTTCGTCCAAGCACAAGAGTCACCTTGAAGATCCAAATCTAACAGGGCATTATCATTGATCAAGTTCATAAGATCAAACCTACTATCATTTGTAAAATGGGACCCCCCAATTTCTTAGTCATGTAAGGGGGTATTGAAATCCCCCATAACCAACCAATTATTAAAGGGGTGCTGAGATTTAAATGAGCTAATATTTTCCCAAAATTTCTTCCTAGCACTCTTACTATTAGGATCATAAATATTAGATAGGGTCCAGGAAAACTTTTCCCGAACATTAGTAAAAGAAGTAGCCACATGATTACAATCTTCAAAAAGAGCCAATCCCTGAATCATCTTAGGATTCCAAAAAGTAACAATATTGCTAGACACCCCACCAGCCTTAGAGCAATGCATCCCACAATCTTTAAAGAGCCTATTCTTGATTTTACTCAACTTATCCAATCCCATTTTAATTTCCTGAATCAAAATGATAGCAGACCTATGATCCCTTATCAAATTAGAAAGGAGATCATGTTTGTGAAGGTGATTTAACCCCCTCAAGTTCCAAGAGATAATCTTCATGAGAACTTAAAAGGGGTGTTCTTAGAGCACATCTCTGGTAAAGTCCTTTGAGTACCATCAACTATATCCATTTTGCTCTCCTTGTGTCGAGTAACTTGTGATGGAGGGCGACCCTTACCTCTTGGTTCAAACCCACAGTTAGATCTTTGTATATTTCTTGTAGATACTCCTAGGGGAGGAGAATGTTTCTTTCTATTTCTACCTTTCACCATAATGAAGGGAGGATCAACAACATCACCACCCTCCACTTGAGATGGTTTGTTGATAACACAAGCTTCTAAACCTTCAGTTACAAGGAAAAAAATAATAGAAATAGGGAGCGACCTCTAACCCCTAACTTCCTAGGGCATTGAAGGTGAAGAAACCTTTCCTTCAACATCAAATTTCAAGACATCTAACTCCCTAGAAGGAGAGGGCACATCTATCATCACCAAACCATTCCTCAACTCCTCAACACTCTTGCGGGTTGGCATAACCAAATCATTTGAGATATTTGGAACTTCAATGGGCTCAAGAAGTATGCTAACCTCATTTTCTACTTGACCTAAAGAAAAAACACTCTACTTTTCCAAGTACACAAACTCATTTTCCTTAATAACAGAGCCAACATTTTCTGTTGGAACCTTGGGAGCACCTTCAGAAACTTGACCCCATTCCTTTTCCCTCCATTGCTTAACCAAGGGCTTTTGAACCTTCAATGACTTTTTTGGCCCAATGTCCAACTTTTTTGCAATGAAAATAGGCAAATCGTATGGATTCAAATTCCACCATTTGCTCCCAAACACCAAGTTTAGAGTTAATCTTCATAGCTAAAGGAAGATCTGTTGACTGCTCGTCATTCACACAAAAACAAGCATACACCAGGTGCTTTTTTGAAGCGGTCTTTTGATCAATAAATAGTAAGTTGCCAAAGGTGCTAGCTATCCCTTTAAAAAATTAAACCTAGAATTCAAGTGGGAGGCTTGGAAGCCTCACCCAAACAAGGGCTGCTAAAAAAGAAAAAGAGCTCGAATTAAACCCAAGCTCCCACCTTTTTAGCATTAGAGAAGACTTGCCAATAAACTAAGGGCCTCCCATCAGGGCTAGAATAAGATCATATTCATAGTTAAATGAGAAAGAGAAAAATCCTTTTTCCATGGTAGCTACATCCACTTGACCCTTAGGACGCCACTAGTTCAGGGAGAACTTAATGACTAGTTCAATATGAGGATGAGGTCCCAAAAAATTACCCAACAATTTCATATCCATATTTGAGACACTCTTCTCAATAATACAATTAGGGAAGAAGATGGAAAACTCGCTAGTTGACGCATTAGATAGAAAAGCTACAAGGGGTGAAGAACTTTTACCTTTGGGCTTTGTGCCAAAGAGGTTTGACCACTTGAGAGCAGCTTCCAAGGACAGGCCACACCCTGTCTTGTCACTAGTAGGCACTAAGCAAGAAGATTTGAGATCAACGACTGTATTAGCTCCAAACTAACTATAACCATACTTTTCACTATCAAGAATCTCTAGCTCAAATGAGGACGAAGAAAAAAGCAAAGGACAAGGAACCTTGGGGGGGCCTTTCCCACCCAAGCATGCATTATTCAATCATGGGGACCCACACCACTTACCATCAACCAAAGAACCATCTAACATCACCCTACCATTAGCAAATTGTCTGCCATTAACACCAACCATAGCACTAGGACTTCCCACCTTTGCCAAATTTGAAAAATCCTCACTGCCACCACCACCACCCGAAGAGAGCTCCATAGGGGTTTACCATGCTAAATATCCTTCAACCCATTTGTTTACTATCCCTATCATTTGATATTTTTTATCTAATTGTCATTCACATAATGTATTCATGACACTAATTTACTTTACACGGTTTATATACTTACATGCTTAGCTTACATTTACATTTCATGCATTATTTTTCCCTCTCCATTTTTTTGTATTTGATGGATGCAACTGATTCAAGTGGGGCATATCCTATTGCAAACACATGTTGAGATTGTAGAGAATTGCAAGCACCTGCATAAGCTCATCATTGTGTCCAAATAGGTCATTACTGCTTGACTTGACAACACTTGATATGTCATTTATCATATGGTCATCACACAAGGTAAAGCATCACCATACCACTTCCTAAATAGGTGGAATATTTCTAACCCTACTCTTTCCTCATGGTTATTGCCAATAAAATTTAATTTACAATTGTAAATATTTTTATATGCATGTAAGAAGCTACACATTGCACATATTTTTTTGTTTTGCAAGTTCCATGGAGCACATGGGCTAAAGGATGAACACACACAATGAGGGCTAGAGGGGTCCATTATTTTTTATGGACCTCAATATCCTTTCATGTGTAACTATTTACTTTACATGAATGTTTGTGAGTGATCGTTTACCTTAAGGTACATGTTTATGATAAGATTCACATGCACTTCAAAGTGGTGGCAAACTATAATAGCGAAATTTGCATGCTTATATTAATTCCCTTTTACTTTTGAGCTCATTTTGAGAGTATGGCTTAATAAAATTACATATTGACAAATCACATAATCTTGTGTAAAGTTGGGATATTCCCCAATCCTACACCTATCCCTATTTATATACATACTCATGTATTGGACTTTATCTCAGCTATTTATACACATTATCACATGCATTTCATATTTGTTACACCCCCATGTCTAAACATTCACATCCTAGGTCAATCTTGATAGTTTAGGATAGATTCCACACCCACAAAGCTAACTCCCCAAATCTAAAAAATCAAATATTTTTCCAACCACCCATTTCTATCTCGCTATGAGATGACTTAGTACAAGTTTCACATAAATCTATTACAATGGTATTTAAAGGAATTCAATGTGTATTACTTTATCATCTGACCATATCCACTTTCAATTTGAAATCTTCTACATTGAAGAGGAGAATAATTCTAGGAATGTTTCAAATTTGAGCACTAAAAGGGACCTAATTCTACATCATCATTCTAGAGCATTTATATGACTAAAGACTTTTGTCTCAACTCATTTCCACCATCATAAATCCAATATAGTCAAAATTGATGAGAACACAACCCTTATAATCATGCAATCTCCCCAAGGTATTTGTAAACATTATCAATCCTTGATAGCATATAGTTAGAAATTCAACAAATTAGTTAGTGGAAGTGTGATTACCCAAATCATATATATGGGTCACGAGATGGATACATGTCTACATAAGTGACGTAGAGATGTAAATTCAACCCTTCACAAAGTTTATATATAGTTTTGATTGTAAGACAAAATATAGATACAATTTTATTGTTCCTAAACCCATGATAAATAGAATTCATCACAACACCAAATTCGTTCATCCACATTAATTTTAAAACTAAGTATCTTAACTCAATTAAACTTATTTTTTATCTTAATATTTAATCACTCAATTATCACCCCACAACAAAAATAATAATTAATTTAAAATAATTTATACTTATTTATATACAAGTTATTAAATAAGACTAAATTAACATTTAGGAAAAACTGATTTTCTTTTAGAAATCATATCAAACGTTTGTGAACACAATATTTTTAAATTATAAAGAATTATTTTATAGAATTTTTCACTTCAAAGATAATAAAACAATAACTGACACTAAGAGGATATTTTTATCTAAGTAACAATTATTTTCTTTAAATCTTTAAATTGTATCATTTTCATGTTTTTTATTTATAGTAAAAATAACAACATTTTTTTATTAGATTGTTATGTTTATTAAGGTTATATTTCATCCCATTTTGTTTTGATAGAATAATATTATCTTTTAAAATCACTTTTAAATTTTGAACTTTTATAAAACTTAGAACAAACACATCAGTGATGTCCAACAAGAACACATCAAACTATAATAAGAAACAAACAACAAAATTGAAACCTAAAGGCAAACTAACAACACCTCATAAGGTGGAACAAAAACATGTAATCATAGGGCAAACCACCCACCAACAATATCCAAATACTTGTCAACTCAAGGCAGTATGAAGTCAAAATGTTGCAAGATGCTTTTGATCCTCACATCCCCACCCGCTAGCTTGTTGATCCAAATTTCCTTCTTGGAAAAAGTCATTATTTGAAGCCAAACTTGAATTAGAAGGAAATAAGGGGCACCAAGAATTAGAAGGAAATAAGGGGCACCAAGAAGTCATTATTTGAAGCCAAACTTGAATCCACCAAGCAAGCCTTTCCTCAAACCTCAATGTCCTACCCAAGATAAGATTAGTTTATAATTGTCTCATTGCACACCTCTTGCAAAATAGCTAACTTCAAGGCGAAGCCTAACATCAAAAGGTGAGTTACAAATTTTATCTAAAAGAGCCCTAGATGAAGAAAGAGAAACCTCCTCAGCACTTCACCCCAAAGGCACCTCAACAACTATCTAAAGATGAGAAGGTACCAACTAAACTCTTTTCCTCTATAAATTTTGCATCCATAGATTAATCATGTAACTCATAGTCACACGTCCACTTTGTTACATTTTAAGCATAGCACCAAAGGGCCTCCATAAACAAAGTGTTGCACCCATTCCTCCAACTTAAGAGATAAAGTGATTTAAGAAGGAAATACCTTATCAATATCCACATTAACATAGAATCTAGAAAATAATAGATTATTTCTAGCTTTAGTCAGTGAATCAAAATCAATGAGTTGCTTAAGCAAGTTTGTTATGCCCTCTAACACCTCCTCCTCTCAATATTCCAAAGGTAACCCAAGAAAGCTAACACAGATAGGAACCTATTCAAAGAATTCATTCTCAAGACCAAAGCCTAAATGTCAATCTTTGAGGAATAACCCAACTTTTCCAAAGGAACCATCACTCAACCGTGAGAGTCTAGACACAATCTTCATTATTGGAGAAGAATATCAAGAATATGCCCTTAACTAAAGCCAAGATTTCAATCTAGTCACTAAGCCTCCATTTTCCAGGCCCAATTCCTCAAAAAGTATATATTAGGTCTAGCTCTTAAGAACATCCCAATAAGGGGATTCCTCAATCTAGAATATCTTTAAACAATACAATTAGGAATATTGAGCTTAAACATCTTATGTAAACCCCACCCAAATCCAAGGGAAGAGTAGAATAGTACAAGCCATTGACTACATCCACCTAGGAATTCCTAGCAATAACACTCAAATTAGGATGCTTGACCAAATCCAATGCAAAATAAGGCCCCTTACCCTTCAATTCAAAAACAAGACCAATGATCCTAAGGGTTGGTGGCGTTAGAGAAACCCCACCCACAACTCCTTATTGAGCAACGATGTAATGTTACTAGTGGTGTAACATTACTAAGGTTTGGTAGCACTCATTGAACCCCACCCACAACAAACTACCATTAGTCAAGTCGTGGCACACCAAAAAGGTCCACACCACAACCAAAAGAGAAGAGACTGACCCATCGAACACCTTCAAGTTCATAGAAGTCAAAGCAAGAAGCAAACCCTACACAAAAGCCACCTTGCAACACCCATTTTGTGTGTGTGGATTTAGAGGGGAGAAGAAACCTTTGCACATACCTCTCCTAGAACCAGAGGAAGAAAAATCCCCTCTATCCTTTGTCAAAGCAAGCCCCAATCAATCACCAAGCACAATAGCAGGAGATGAAAACTATTGCTACTCACAAGCAATCCATCGAGCTTCCAACTACAAATTTGGAAGAGACTCTTCCTCATCCCAGATATCATTCCATTTATCCTCCTTGTTAACTTAGTCATCTCGATCTACATCTTCATTGTCATTCTCATTATCCATAATTCTAGCTTCTTCTTGCTCGACCCTTGTTCAAAAACCTTCTTTTTGCTTGAAGCCATTTGTCATATACAAAAACATTATATATTTAATAATTTTTTAATATCAAAACATATGTTTATAGTAGTCTTCACATATAATTTTAATGTCATTTCCTTAAATTTTATAGTTATTTAGGATGTAATTTTAAGAATCGTTAGAATAGGTAGCAAAGGGATAAAGTTTAATTGAAAAACAAGTAGAAGTTAATTGTTTTTACTAAATATAAAAGAATAGTCATGAAAAACGTAAGGAATCAAAATATTAACTTGAAATAAAACAAGCATTAATATACATAAAATCTTTGTGGAGATTATAAAGATTAATATACACAACAGAAATAATACCTTTACAAAAATGAGACAAAAAACATTTCTCTATTTAGTTGACAATTTATATATCTTTACTTGGTTAACAATGATTATTTCTTTATTTATTTTTTTAAAAGCAACTCATCGATTTCTCCTTTGACATTGTACATGTCAATAATTTTCTTTGCGTAAGAGGGAATGTGCCTTTCTGCCCTGCAACCAAGTAGAAACAATTTGTGAAGGTTATACCCTGCCACAATCCTATTTGTTCGGTAAATAAATTCACCACTCACAAGGACGACACACACACAGATATATATATATATATATAAAACCTATAAAAGGAAAATGCCCACCAAGTTTTGAAGATTGCTTTTCAATGAAATAAGTAACCCAACTCCAATTTACTCTATCAATGAAAAATGAGTAAGCAGAGCAGATGGCCTACCTTTGTTTACCCCAACTACGGCATACATGCAAATAATTACGTATTGTGTGATAGTCCAGGGAATATCGACCAAATTCTAGACCTTTGGGTCCAATCTGCAGCAACCAAGAATAAAATCAATCCCATAGTTAACATACGTTACAGGAAAAGGATATTTGTCATACAAATGGACCATGTTAACTGAGCAGGTTTGCTCTGGTATCTGTACAAATAGATTTGCGCCCTCAATATAGTGCATTTTGCATGCCAGGAATCATGTTTCCTCGAATCTACTTGTTAGTTTTCATTGTAGAAGGTAATGCTATCCTGACAATGAATTGTCTTTACTTTGCCACAACTAGAATTATCTAAAAATAAATAAATAAATGAAGCAAAGAATATACTTACCAAGTTTAAAAGAAAAGCAATGATGTTCCCAATAAATCTGGGAGCTGGTTGCGAGTTTCCCTTCTCTGTGAAAAGAGAGAGGGGACAAGTTTATAATTGCACGCTTTATAGGAATGTAATATATCGCCACAGTATTAATTTAGCCACAACAAAAGAAAATAGGCACAAAAGATGCAAAGTGCCAGCTAAAAGGAACACGTGATGCTAACACCATGCATGACAGGTATATTCTTGCTGGCAAAAAAAGCCATGTAGTCAATGTTAGAAAAAGCATAAGGTAATAACAGATCATGCTTAGCATGTGAACAAAGGAATATGTTAGATGCTAGTAATCTGATAGTATGAACAAATTGTAAACATTCATCCTAAAACCAATTTGTCTAATACAGGTTTCATAGATCTATCCATGTTTATGCACTGTAACAATAAGGCCAGATTCAATTGAAGAAAAATGACAAGTTATACCAGTTTTTGCTTTGTCATCAGCTTTAACTGTTTCCATAACAAATGAGCGTCGCTTTCCCTGTAGAATGCCGATCAAAAGTCATGAAAGTGTAACTTTGTAAATTCCATCTGCATACTAAAAGGAGAAGTCTTCAGGAAACCCAATGTTCTCGGCATGCTCACAGCAAAAGTAAAATCGGAAAAAAAAAAAAAAATTCATTTAACATACATTGCTGACGGTTGGAGAAATTTCCAAGAGATCACGAACTAAATTTAGCATTTCCCTTCCTCTTCTATTCCTGCCATCAAGATAAATGGCTAACAAATCAACTTGCAGCAACTTCTTATTCATGGGTATATCCCCTCTCTATAAGCAACCATTAAATACATTAAATATTTCTTTAATATTTTATATCAATTATTTTTCCTTGATTCTTATTCCTACCATTGAGATGATCCAATGAATAGTTAGGATATAATTAGTTTCTACTCTATGGATATAGAATCAACTCTCTAGAAAGGTTGAGTTTGAATGTAAAAGCCAAGGAAAGACTTACCGAACTGTAACATACTGAGGGTGTTGAGTCATGCTTATTCCTGGGTATTTTGGCACTCCCATGTATCCTACAACTAAATCCTGTAAAATTTGTCAAATTTAGCACATTTGACAATACAATAGAATATACAATATTTGTAAAACCTCAGTTTCAAATATTAAACTAGCAATGAACTAGCAATTTAAAAGCGCATTACAAGGAGGGACTATTTTAGACAAAAATTTACTTTAACCTCACCAAGCTAGAGACCTGTGCACTCAATTAGCTATAGAAAGGAATGTCCTGGGTTATTCTGTAATACCCCACAGTTTTCCATTTTGCTAAATACCAGTGTTAGAGCAAAAACCCTAAGGATTTTATGTTGATTAAGGATCCATGATTATCAATTAAAGAATTCTGACTATATGAATAATACGGTTCATGTTAATCATGTTCCCATTTAAGAAGATTAATGGCAATATAGATTTAATGGATACAAAGAAAGCACATCTCAAGGGAATTCAAGAAGTCGAATCCCATTGCAACCTGTTGTGACCTTTTTCACACATCGCCCCATTCAAGATGGGGACCCCCTAATTTTTGCTCCATTCTGGTCTTTTTGGCTTTGGTTTTGTCTCTCTCTCTCTCTCTGTCTCTTCTCTGCTATCTGCCTTTCGGGGAATGTGCCCACCATTGAGTTTAAACATGAAATTTGGCCAAGTCTGAAAATTAGTGTTTGCGTTTCTTTGGTCAATTTAAGGTCAAACAAAGTGAATGAATTGAAAAACAGAGATTAACATTGATGTCAGTATGCTTCCAACAGGTTTCCACTAAAATTTCATCGGATTCTGGCAACTTACTATTTTTAGTAAGTGTGCAATTCAGGACATTCCTTCAGCATTCTTGAAATTCTAACAGACACACTGCATCTGGAACACATCTAGCTACTCACATGCAAATTTTGAGCTGAAACAAACAACTTACTATTTTTAGCAGTTCAGCTTCTGGAGCAAATTTCAAGGCCTATATGCAGAGTTTTTCAGTGCATGTCTAGAGATTCCTTCTGGGTTTTCAGAGACCTTCGCGATAGTGTAACATGCAAAGTAAGATAACGCCTCTCAGAGTTCAGCCTTCAGAGGCTATTTTTAGGGTTTGCATGTTAGGGTTTTCTTTGCATGTCTGCATATTCCTTGTGGGTTTTCCGAGAGCTTCGCAGTGATGTGACATGCAAACGGAGATAATCACTTATTTAGGAACTTACTATTTTTAGCAAATGCATTCTAGCAGCTGCCTCCCAACACTTTAGAATCACCAACTGATCGCAATGCAACAGAAACGAGGACAAACGGAGGCCATTTGATATGCATGCAAGTCCGATTAGGGTTTCCAGCTTTAGGACCCGAAAAGAGGGGTAAAATGCTAGAATTTTCAAAAACTGGTGTATCCCATTGCATTCAACATCTTTCAAGCTATCCACCGGTAAAATTTGGAGGAAAACAAAGCACTTACTATTTATAGTAAGTCATTTCAGAAACGTGCTAAAAATAGTAAGTCAACAACAAGCGCCAGTGTCAACAGGCAGGTCACCTAGTGAGGAGCACGTCATTCAAATTTCAAGTCAATCGGAGTTGTGGAGGTCTCAGAAACAAGCAGTTACTATAAATAGCAAACCACCTTCAAAAATGGGCTATTTTTAGCAGGCCAACTCAGAATAGCAGTATGAACAGGCTGACAAGGTCATGAAGGTCCTATGTTCAAAATTTCAAATTGATCCAAGCTTCAGAAGTGTGAAAATTGAAGGACTTACTATAAATAGCAGGACATGGAGAAGCTGGCAGAAGGAAGGAAAAATGGCTAAGTGATGAAGTAAATCCACCTCCTACCCTCAGATGCACCCAAGGTCAGCTGGCAGTTGATAAAATCTTCCAAGTTTGAGTTTCATCCTGCAAGACCTAAGAAATGCGCCCACTTCAGCTGGAGAGTCAAGAAAAAATTTCTAGGTATGAAAAACATCCTCCACACATGCTAGAATGCGCCCATGTCACTCCAAGACAAGAAAGTCAAAAGGGGAAGTCAAAGATGCTTATCCTCCTCCTATGGCAATATGCGCCCATGCAAGAACAAGGAAGAAGACAACATTTTAAAATCCACCTCACCCTAGGAAATGCACCCACTTTGAGAAGGTTGATAGAAAAAATTTCTAAGTATCAAACTCATCCCTCACCATGTCCCATATGCGCCCATGTTTGAAAAGAAGTCAAAGGGGTCAAAAGGGCGTTGAGAAGTTAATGCTTCACCATGTAGGAAATGCGCCCATCCTCCTCCATACATGAAATGCGCCCAAGTGAAGGCAAGTAAAGGATTCCAAGGCATTGTGCATAAAGAGAATATTCTAAGTATAGAAAAATTTGAAGGCCAACCCCCCATATGTGCCTAGCTTGTGGAGTTGATTGAAAATTTGTTTTAAGTATTCAAAGCTTGAAGTGGAGACCCTTGATTGCGCCTAGACCAAGGGATAAAGTGAAAATATTCTAAGGCATGGAAATTAATTCCTCTTAAAAATGCAATATGCGCCCAAGTCCAAAGTGATTCTAGAAAAAGGTTGATGAATTCCTCCACCCCAGGCTAAATGCGCCTAATGTGAAGAAGGATAGTGGGAAATACAATGCTAAGTATTCAAAATTCCTTCCAGACCTCCAAATGCGCCCAAGGCATTAAATTGTGTAAGTGAGTTGATAATAAAAAATTCTTCACAGGGAGAATGATTGAAGGTGAATGAAAAATTTTAAATGCAATTTCATTGAATTAAGATTATATGCCAAGTGTTTGTAAAAATGTCTCTTGGCTGTAGGTATGCATTTTGAATCAGAATTTCATGTATTTCCATCTAAAAATACAAAAAGTGTTGCATCTTCATTTTAGATATTTCCATAGTCATCTTAGAAGATATTTACAAGCATTTATTCATAATTGCATCAAGACAAAACAAAAGCAAAGCAAACTGAAACTCAAAACCAGCAAGAACAAAGTTGCATACAAAGTGTTTGTCAAATTGTCTAAGGCAGAAAATCAGACTATTTACATCAGATTTGGCAAGGCACTTTACAATGAAGAAGATATTTTCAAAAAATTTACTAAGTCAAGTTGACTTCAGCACCTTCCTTAAAATAAGGTGCCCATCTACTCCAGACAGTTTATTTTTTGAAATTTTCAAGTTTCGCTTGCCTCTGCCTCCATTGAAGCCTGCCTCTGACTTTGACAGTCTATCAAATTGGCACTGTCAGTTGATAATCTTTGTTTGACCATGGCAATTTCATCTTTGACCACTGCAGAAGTGATCCCCAGCTTCATTCCAGCATCTAACTGCATTTGACCATGATTGCATACCCTCGAAGCTACTAACGGAGGCCGAAATGAAGAAAACACTAAGGAAGTGAAAAATAAGTGTCAAATAAAAAGGCGCCCTCCTTGAAATAAGGCGCCTAAGTCTTCCAAACTTAGAAAAAAATTTGTGATTTTCAAATTTTTTGGTTTGCGCGTCTCCAGAATCCGGTACCTCCTAGGCATCATTTTCTGCCAATCTATGAACAATTGAGACTGAGAGCTAGTCAATCTAGTAGGGACTAATCAAATCTAAGAAGAATGATACCTCATGTCAACCTCCGTGATTGCATTCGACTAATTTTCCAAAATCCGGAACCAAGCTGATGAGGAGGTTTTAACATTTTCTGAAAAAACATAAAAAAATGCTAAGTGTTGAAGACTTGAGCACCCTCCTTGAAATAAGGCGCCCAAGATTACCAAACTTAGTTTATTTTTTGAAATTTTCAACATTTCTTTGATTTTCCTAGTTTCACGTGAAATGCCTCTATTTGATCTGCAATTCCCACTGTCTGGAAAATCCTATGAACTGGATGATGGATGCATTGAAGAGCCTGAACATATCTGATTTGATCTCCTGCTTTTCCCAACCCTAAAACTGCTTTTGATTGGATCTAAATTGGGCTAACGGATGAGATTCACACGTTTTCCAAGAAATGTGAAAAAATTTCTAAGGTATGAGCTCATGGGTGCCTTCCTTGAAATAAGGTGTCCAACTTCTCCATACTTAACCATTTTTTGAAGATTTTCAACTTTCCTCACCAGCCATTCACCACCTTCGTCGACTACATCGACCGTCATTACTGACGCATTGATCGTGTTCACCATTACGCATGCATGATCTATGAAAACTGAAATAATGGCTAAGGCATTGACTGCCAAGCACCTCCCTTGAAATAAGGTGCCTTTCTTTTCCAAACTTAGAATATTTTTTCAAAATTTTCAACTTTTTGAATTCCCCTCATCCATTCATCATTTTTCGGGCATCTTTTGTCGTAGATTGATCTATGTAGCATTTGAGACTTTGAATTTGACCCTTGGCAGCTGGCCATTCTCCATTGATGACCTTGGAGGTCCTAATTTATCTTCTGAAAAAGCGAAATAGACCCACCAAAGAAAAACTGACTTTTTAACAATTATGACCAGACTAACCTAATCGTGACGTACTTTCAACCAATCAAAATCAATTTGAGCACTTTTTGCAAAGATTCTATTTTTAAGCATTTTCCTTAAGAGTAGGGCCGAAAAACTGCGGTTTGGGTTTTGTAAAAAAATTCGTTCTAAAGACACCCACATCGTCAAATTTTGAAAAATCTGACTTTTTCTCAAACATGCGTGATTTCCTAAAAAATGGGGATTGACATGCAAATTTCTATTTTTAAAAAATTTTGCCAGCATCCTTATGACAACAAACCCAGAAAAACCCTATAGTCCATTTATTTTTTGGAAATTTCTAAAAATAGAAAATTTCTATTTTTAAATATTTGACCTTTTTTGACTTTTGACAACATTTTTCACAAGATTTTAACCACTTTTACAAAATGCCTTAATGAAGCAAAAAATTTTAATTTTGGGTATTACAATCTTCATAACATTAATCTTAGAGCTGGCCTCCAACTAACTATCATTAAAGAGAAAGATAGAAGACCCCTTCAACCTTACTACAATCAAAGAGGATTAGAGTTGGCCTATATCATGGTACAACAAGAGTCATAATCACTTCACCTATAATTTTGTTTCTTTAACTTACCGCTTCTTTTGGAAAAATATTATTTTGGCCAACTCCCAACCAATCATATCATCCATTATGGGATGGTGGTTGAATTTTAGGTAACTTGCATTGAAATTGTTCATTATTATAAAGGATGACAACACAAGCAACTTGACATCACTCTACTGGTCTTCTCATGGAAATTAATTCTTTCCTTTCACTTCTTGTTCTCTCATCCACTCACCATTTCATCTTTTCCATGTACCTCATTCTCTACTTTAAGCTCTCTTCTACTAACCCTCCCTATACCTTCATCTCTACATTCACATTGTCCTCTCTTTCTTTTGGTTCAAGCTAATAAAAATGGTGCTTGTCTGCTCCTTTAAAACAACAATGAAAACAATCATGTATCAAAAAGCAACACTCAACATACCAATTGTCTACAAGACTTTAATATTTGGTTTATCTTGTGTAGAATCTATGTATTTTGGGTTTACTACTCTTGAATGGTAAATTTTATTTTCCTTCTAGTGTCCTCACTCTTTGGTTGTTCCTTACTCTATATTATGCCTAAAGATAAAATGTGTTCCTTTGCCAATAAGTTCTATAGGAAAAGACTTGGTCCCTAGTTCTAAAGGCCTTGACTCTATTGACATAACAATTAGCACCTCTGGAGTGCGAGTTGGTACATACCGCTATGCATAGTGCGTAATGACTGCTCTTCAAATTAGGAGGGGAAGCTCCCTCTTTTGCTGATATGCATCAAAAAGTAAAGTATTCTAAATCCTATCTTTTTGACTCAACTGGAAGAGGCACAAGGTTAAGGAAACCAAGAACATTGCAGCTAAGGGTTTTCTCTAGTTTTGCAGATCTTAACTACAACTAAACTTAATGCTTTTAATCTATCCTATCTCCTCAAGAGAAACAAAGCATGAGGAATTAGGAGCAGGAATGTTTTATACGATAAACTTTACAGCAGGATTTCCAAGGAGGAGGGACCCCTATCCGAGGCGTAGGCTGATATGAAGTTTATTGGGCACGACATCAAACGATAAGCTCAATTACTAAATTTCCAAGGAGGAGGAACCCCTATCCAAGGCGTAGATATGCAACAAGCTTATTAGCAACAAGACTTAAATGATAATTCTTCTTTCCAAATTTCCAAGGAGGAGGAACCCCTATCCGAGGCATAGATTGAAACAACTATTAATCACAACATAAGATAGAAAACTAGGACAGCAAATTGCATTGGCGAGACACACATACAATAAACGATCAAACTAGCAACTATATTTGACTAAGATGAACAAATACCATAATAATAACATTTAGGCAAGGTGGCACAACCATTTATTATCACAGTAAAAGCTCGTGAACAGATACAGAACAATAATATTTCAAGCAAGGTGGCTCAGAATATATTACTATCGCGTGCAAAAGTTAATTACAAATGAGCAAAGAGCTCTTATTTATAGACATCAAAGGTGTAGGAAACCCTAAAATCACCTTGAGTCAACTACAGTCTTGCAAGCATGCAAGATTTTATTGCTAAACCTAAATAAATGAAACTATACCATTAACTGGAAAACTACCATCAATTAATCGAAACAAGACTAAACTAAATGGGCATGTGCAACATGCACATCCTTGTTGAACTAAATGAGAACTCCAACTGTACATAGATGATTCCAAGACAAACATGGCATGAAATGTGGAACAACAAGTTAACTTGGAAAGAGGCATCGAGTTAACTGTTGTGTCTAATGTCTATCCTAAAAAGGTGGGGGGTCCTAATCTAAAGTTCACTGGCCCTGATCTCGGGTAATTAACCCTTCCACGAGGTCGTTGAATGCATCACCATCTGGGGCATTGATGCTCATTTGAAGCACTATTTGCCTTCGCAGCATCTCCTGACTGCCTGTGATCTAACTCTACAACTCTCCTCTAGTCCTAGCCGCCCCATCAAATAATGATGACATGACTGTAAGTTGATCCAACTTACAGCCAACAAAATCTCCACTGAAAATACCATGAATGAGCACCTGCAACTCTAACTGTACGTCAGCGAGCTCAATGTACTCACCACCCTCACACTAATAATGGCAAGGCACTCAGGACACAGAAGTTCTTACGAACTTAAGTGCATTTGTCACCTATTATCTACTCTCGGCAACTCTGAAGAAATTGTATCCTGTATTTTTTCCTTGAAGATTAATTGTGTTCTCCAAGTAAAAATAGCTTCCTTATCTTCTTCGTCAGCGACAAAGTCATATGTCGTCCTCAGGTCAGAGATCATGATCTCATTCCTTGGTTTGTCAACCGCCAAGTCTCACTCTAACTCCTGGATCTGTAGATGAAGTTAGTAGGCGTTGTACCTCAATTGGTAAAATTCTGAAAGTGTGAAGCAACCCCTTCTGACGAACTCCTCCCAGTCTTTCAGGCGCTTCCCGTATTCAACCAACTGATTTAGCTAATTCTGCTCTACTGGTAACTCTAACATCCATAGGAGCAAGGCGGTGATGTTCTCAGTGTTGTGCATAAGGTTGGAGATATACAAGCGTAGCTACTGGATTTCAGCCTTGAGGGCTGCTTTATCTTCTCCATCCTTTATGGCTCTCTTTTTATGCTATCCATTGCAACCTGAAGGAGATCAACGTTGGCTTGATGTGTGCTTTTTCCAAGATTGACTTTTATCAATTTGAAGTCTTCAACTTCTACCTCGTCCAAGTTCTTGTCCTCTAGAGGTGCAGTAGTCTCTATTATGATTTCCTTGTCAGTGTTCCTCTCAACATGGAGTTGTTTCTTTATCCTTTTGTCTGGTGTGTCCTGGTAGACATGATCAAAATCTGAGAAATCCAATTTGTAGGATGGCTGCCTCCTCTTCCTACCCAACTAGCTCTCAAGCCAAGACAAGTCTCAACTAATCTCACTGGAAGGATTAGTGCTAGTCATAGGAAATCCTAATGAGTGTGAATGGGTAGAAGCACTGCTACATGGTGGCGAGTCCAATACCAAGTCAATGTGAATCGGAACTAGAAACTGCTATGGCATTGGTGATGGCATGGGAGGTTGTATCTCTGCTTCTGGCATATTATCAACTGAATTTGTGGCAACTCCCACATGTCGTTCTTGCTAGTCCAAGACACCAACTAGTGTTTTTCCTTTTGAATTTCTAAATACTTTGCTTCCCTTAGGAGGATTACTCATTTTCTTTTTTTTGGGTTTTGTCTTCGACGTGGAAGGCAATGAAACATCCACCAGTGGCAGCTTTGTATTCGACATGACTACCCTCCTCGTCTTCTTGCTCTCCAAGTAGAGTATGTTCTTGAAAACCATGCTTGACCTTTCCTTCACAAATGCATATTCCTTAGCAAACCAATCGACAACTGGAAGTGGCTGCATATCAACCTATTCTCTGAAAAATGGAGGAAGTACATCCCCATCATCATCTAATAGCCCTCCCAAATCCTCTGACATAAAGACAGAAATCTATGAGAGAATGAACCTACTATAGCTGCGCCTACGCACCTCGAACTCATCCTCGCAATTGACCCAGTAGTCCTCCATAGAAGACTTGTGATAAGGGCGAACACCAAGGCGTGTTGAGTAATAACCCGAAGGGTCGTATGAGCGCCTCTCAACAAGGTACTTAAGATTGAATCTTTCTAACTCATGGCCCATAGCGTTGGAATCAACTACTGTCTTGCACCTGAAAATGCCCATCTGTAATGGAAAATTGGCAGCTGGCTTGTATTTGTTGCGCAGATGTAAGTGAACATCATACAATTGCCTTAGAAACTCCATGAAAACCACCCTATCAGAAGGATAGCGAGGTAGCATGGCTAGATGACCTATATATCCATAGACGCGGATGTAGGTATAGGTAGGGAACTGAATAAACCAATCCGCCCATTCTACCATTGCTGCTTTGGCTTCCACTGAGATACAGACATGTAACTGACAAGTTAGGTTCCTCACTGTGTACATCAAAAACGCCTCCTGCACACGCTTGTAGTGTCGTTCTGACTTCGTGAACTCAAGCTGATTGTAATATTGATGAACTTTTTGTACACTGAGAATTCCCACAGTGTTCAACCCTCTAAACTAACCCTGGAAGGTGATCAAATACACGAGGTAGGAACACATGTAAAACTCATGAGCAACCAAGAAGTTGGTCATCTGTTTGTGGAGTACGTCACTAATCAAAGAGGCCTAGTCATAATGCTCCCTTCTGTAAATGACCTAAGTCATGATGTAATACATCCATGGTTGAAATTTATGAGCATCTGCATGACCAAAAATGCGATTAAGAAGGGTAATCAAAACTGCGTACTCATCTTTGAATTCACCACGACCCACGTTCTTTGGCAAGTTAGCTTTCCTTTGTTTTAGCCACTTTCTACCATTTTACTCTAACACCTATCCTTATCAGCAATGAATGCCCTCTCACACCGATCCATGGTAATGACCAAACTGTTTGAATGTTGGGGAATACCAAAACACTTCTCAATGTCCCTAGGCTTGAGACTACAAATCACCCGTCCATCTACTAATTGAATTTCTTGAGTAGTAGAATTGTAATGCTTAACACAAGACATCACAAATTCTATGCATTGAACCAAGATAGGAAGTCAAGCCGCCTCTAGCAACCCGGATTCTTCGATGTTCTGAAATGTAATCTAGTTCATTTCTAACCCATTCAAGACAACCTTTGGATAGACCTAATGAAATCATGAATTAAGACCGACTTGGTCTTGAATTCAATCTATGTGTACTTAATTTTGAAAAACTTGCCTTTTGACTATAAACACGACTATGTTTTGACAACTTTCTCCTGAAAGCTAAAGCGTCTCCTAGTGAGGCTAAAAATAGCCTGTCAAGCAGCAATTTTCACAAAAATTTCGAGACTTGGTTTTATAGAGAAAATGGTTCTAAGAAAACCCACAACATTAGAATTTCGAAAAAATGCCATTTAGTTTGACATGCAAATACTTTTCAGTTGAGAATTGTAGGCGTTTTAGGGTTTCTGGAAGCAATTTTTGCCAAGAAAAACTGAAACATGAGTTTTGTGCAAAAGATGATTCCAAGCCAAACCAAATCCTCCGTTTTGAAAAATACTGACTTTTCCTCTACCATGCAAAGGAATTTCCAAAAAAAAAAGCAAAGCTTGGAAAATGGAAGCTACGAAGCAATTTTTCACGAAAAATTCTAACACATGGGTTTTGTAGAGAAAGTCGTGCACAACAAACCCAAATGATCAAAATTGTCAAAAGTCGCTGAATTCTTGGACATGTGAGAGAAAACCTAAGACAAGAATAGAAGAATTTAAGACAGAAGATAGAAGTTTTATGGTTCTGCTTCTGCAAAAATCGCCATGCTTGACTAAAGTCTCCTGATTATTTTGGACTTGTATCTGCAAGGAAATCTGAAAAATTATAATTGTGGCGCCTTCAAACCATGCTTGCATGAGAGAAAACGTGTTTATGCTCAACCTGCTATGAGAATAATGGATGCATCTTCGAATAATTAAAGAATTTTGGGGGTTTAGGCATCATATTTAGGAGATAATCCTAAATTTGAAATGAAATATTCTAATTGGACCCCACTTTGTTTAAACAAAAACTGACTCTACGTCAAAAATAGGCGCCACCTCTTTAAATTTCAGTTTAACTCAACATGCGAAACTGACATTAAGTTTCAAAATACGTGCCACCTTTAAAATGTTGAAGAAATACGCCTTTTTGCAAGGAAAATTTGACAGATGAAACTAAAGATTTTAATATTATTTTATTTAGTTAACTGAGTTCCACCTTTCTAGGTTGGCTTGAAAATGCATGCTGATTCTGAAAAGTCAAACTTTGACTTTCTAGGCACTCTCCTTCAAAACTTGAGATTTGTAGCTAATTTCCTATTTTGTAGTTGCCTGAAAACATCACCACAGCCTCTATTGAACTCTGATTTTTGGATGCTCGATTGATGCTGGAATTGAGCTGACACATCCACTGTGTAGCTGGAACAAGTCTGATGACATGT